>JANAVB010001200.1:0-187218 GCA_029216955.1 Iris pallida
TCGACCACATCATCTTTGTCACTCCCCGTTCCCAGAATACGTATTTTTATACATGTACACTCATGTTTTAGTATTTCATGTATTTATTTAATATCATGATTATCCTGTATTTAATTCTTTAATTTCATTTAACAATTACCTGCTCTTAATTTCCGTGTTAATTAATTTCCTGTAATTAATTCCATGTTAATTTTATTTCCTGTAATTTTATTTCTGTATTTTATTTCTGCTGTTATTTTATTCTCTGCTTTAGTTAGCCTATTGTGGTTCGGCCTAGGTTGGGTTCTCGGGTTGGCCTTGTTGGATCCCCCTGCAACCCGGCCCATTAGCTCCCACCTACCACCACCTTTTCATTTAAAGCCAACCCCTCCTTTCTCTCTCTTCATATTTTCCTTCACCATCACTCTTCTTCTTCTTCCTCATCACTCCCTCCACCTACCAAACCGTAGGCAAGTACAACTTGCTCCCCATGAGAACCCATGTTTTTGTAGTTCATTTATCTTCCTCACAAGATCTTAAGAGAGTTTAGAACTTGGCATTTTTCATTTCGAAGTCTTAATTTTTGTAGATCTAGAAATTAGTATTTTCGTATTTTGGTGGTCTTGATCTATCAAACTTCTTATTTGCAAATTTTGATGGTTCCATATTGTAGAGAGTTTTATTCTACCCAATTTTGACCTTTGGAAAGTTGGATTTGGACTTGTTTTGACCAAGTTATGGACTTTTGAAGCTTTGGGGTGCAACCATGGAGTTCTTGCTGTTTGGAGAAGACAGTGAGCAGTGTACGCTAGCTTTTTAGCTTGCGTCACTGAGCTGTGCGCGCTCTTTAGCGCAGCGCAGTATGGAGTCCATACGCTACCTTTTGGAAGCGTATGTCGTATGGAGTCCATACGCTGCCTTTTGGGAGCGTATGACTTGCATACGCTGACTTGGATGGTCAGGAGTCGTATGGAGTCCATACGCTGCCTTTTGGGAGCGTATGACTTGCATACGCTGACTTGGATGGTCAGGAGTCGTATGGAGTACATACGTTGTCTTTTAGGAGCGTATGACTTGCATACGCTGACTTGGATGGTCAGGAGTCGTATGGAGTCCATACGCTGCCTTTTGGGAGCGTATGACTTGCATACGCTAGGCTGACTTGAGCGTAGCTAGACTTGAGCGTAACCTGACTTGAGCGCAGCCCTGTATATTGATATTTTATTAGATATTTAACGTCCATTTTATATCCTTACGCCGTTTGGCATAAACTTGATATAATCATGATATGTTAATATTTCTGTTAAATATGGATTGTTACGTGGGATGTACCATGTGTCATAAATTGGGTATAAATACCCCGATTGACTGGAATTAAACCCTGAGAGTTGTAGACTCGACCCCACTGAATATTAGTTGACTTTCATGCCTTGTCACCAATGATAATGATGGTTATCTTGACTAAATTGATCATGCGTTCCAAGTTGGAACTAAGAGACTGGCTAGTCGTCTTTTTGAATTAAATGAATGAGACACGTTCATGTTATGAACTATTGTAATCGACTGGCTGATCCCGAATATTGACATACAGGCACATGCAGGCTTCAATCTAATTATTTATTTATGTATTTATTTATTTTCTACAAAAGAAGCATGTGTACTTTATGGTCAAGGCATGATTACTCCGTGGTTAGATTTGATTGTCTTGCATTACGCTATGTAAGACCTGCAACCTAACCGCACTGGTATTGTTGTAGAGTTGTGCATATCGTACCCCGTACGAAAGTACTCATTTGAATGACCATGATCCACGGCATGGGATTTCACTCAACGTAGGGACTATTAAGTTAAATAAAATAATGATTGCATGGAGAGAATGGATTCTCGAGTTCTTACATGGCAGCCCCCTTGGGACAAGTAGTACCCGACGGGCCGGCTGGTTCCCACAGATACTGTAAATCTGCCACACGGGCAGGGAACAGTATATGCTTTTATTATTATTGTATATTGTATATTTACGGGCATCCTGCTATGACTCGTCTAATTCATGCATGGCGCACATGATTCGCTGGATAGACTAGCCTTGCTTGCACATAGTAAGAACTGAGGAATCCCTAATTGCATAATTCCAGGATAACTTGGGACTCACAATAGCAAGCCGTAGTAGTTGAATGGCCGTTTAAATTGATTTGTTTGTGTACTGTACCTACTCTGTTACCTAACTGGGATGATCAAAGTGTTAGGACATGACGGGCCAACTTCTGTCCTTGTTTGGTTGGGAGGTTGGTTCGAAGTGTCGTGATGTGATGTGAATCCTAGTAGCAAGCAGAGATCCATTATTATTATATTCTTTTACTTACTGGTTTTAGTTCTCATATCGTACTTCCTTGTGGTACTTGCTATTAGAGGTCTAACCTCTCTGGTTTTGTATGGCCAGATTTAGAGCCGGTCCCTGAGGATCCAGCTTACTTCTACCTCCAAGATGGTCAACACTAGAGGGATGATCGCAGGAGGACTCGAGTGGGTTTCTTACTTCCCCGTTCATTTTGTTATCTACTTTATACCTTACTGTTTGGCACCGACATGTTAGTCAGATTGTCTTGTACTTACTTTTTACATAATTGTAACTAAAGTCAGGCTGCAGCTGATAACAATTGTGTATACTTTTGCTACATCAATCTGGCTATGTTTTGTAAAGCCAGATATCAAGAATATTTTGACAGAGCATTTGGGACGTCTTACTGCTTTATCTTACATGTTCTCTATTACTGTTTCTTGTTCGAATGATTGAGACAATAGATGTGAAGTGACCATAGTGAGACTTTCATGTAGTATGCACCCCCTCGTCTTTAGACAGCATTGATCGTATTATACGGTATTCATCTACCCATAATACGTAGCTGGCTGAGTCATTCCCCCGCTCTCCAATATTCTAGTTCTGGGGCGTGACAAGGTTTTAGTGGTGGCCCATGCAGGTCTGATTTCAGACTTGTGGGGTGTTTTGATTTGTAGGATGTCTCAATCACACACGTTCCCCCTTGATCTCATGATTCGTTGTTCTCAATTCTAGCTTGATATTCCAGTATCCCTTGACTTCATTGATCTTTCCTGTCCGGTCGTTTGATTGTTCTCTTGTCCCTTTTCTTAGGGGCACCTCGTCCGCATCTGTCAGGATTGGGCAACAACAACAAGGGCAGCATGGACAACCTGACCAGGTTGGTCAGCAACAAGGGTCAGAACCACTTCATGAGGCTATTCAAGAAGAGGTGATAGTAGAACCAGCAGTTGGACCGCAGTTTCTGGAGGTTCTAACACCACCAATAGTTCTACCTACCCCTGTGGAATTGGACACACCAGCCCTTCTGGAGATCATGAGAGGAATGATGGCTACTCAGCAACACCAGATGTTAGCCCAGCAGCGCATGCACGCTCAGTTACAAGAGCTGAATGTACTACTCAACCAAGGATTACAGACGGCATTGGAAAGAGGGGCGAGGCCAGATTCTGGAGCGTCAACCAGGTTTTGCAAGTACAACCCCCGCCGTTTCGAAGGCACGGAGGATGCCATCTCGGCAGATGCATGGCTTAAGGACATTGAGGCTATTCTGACAGCCGCTAAGGTGCCGGTAGAAGAACGTGTGGACCAGGTGAAGTTATTACTTCAGGATCTCGCACGTGATTGGTAGGAATCAGAGGAAGTAGGCATCAGACGTCCTGTTGCTTGGGACGATTTCACAGCAAGGTTCAAGACGAAGTATTATGGAGTTGTGGCGCAGTTTGAGCTACAACAGAAGTTTATCAACCTCAGACAGGCTGGCAAGACTGTAGATGCTTACGCAGCGGAGTTCTGCAGATTGAGTAGGTTTTCCCCAGAGATGGTAGCAACGGAGCGCCAGAAGGCGATGAGGTTCCAGCAAGGGTTTCATCTTGAGCTCTTGCAATTGATAGAGGGGCACAACTACCAGACTTTTGATGAAGTATTGACGGCAACTCGAAGGCATGAAATCACCATTCAGAGGCTTGCGGCAAGGACTGGAGGTCAGAAGAGATCCCATAGTCAGATTGAAGGAGGAGGGGGAGCAGCGCCCCGAACAACAGCACCATCCCCTGGCATTCGTATCCATGATGTGGCGATACGAGGGCCAGTACCACCACCCAGGCAGCAGCAACAGCAACAGAGGAAGAACCAGCAACCCCCGGCGGGCTGCACTTATTGTGGAAAGATGGGACACACTAGAGATGTGTGTCGGACATTGAATGGACTATGTCTGATATATGAAAATCCAGACCATCGGGTTACCACATGTCCCATAAATTCGAGGTCAGGAGGACCAGTACAGCAGTTTCCTACTATGCCAGCACCAGGGGCAGGACAGTATCGAGGACCAGCGGTGGCAGTAAGGCCGTTGGTGCAGCGTCCATTAGTACCGCAGGCTCAGATGTTTCGGCAGCAGGAGCCGCCGATGCAGCAATACCAGCATAGACCACCCCAGCATCATCAAGGCAGGGGCCAGCAGCAGCACCAAGCCAGGCCGCAACATGGGAACCAGCAAGGAGGTCGAGGGCAGGCATTCACTCTGTCCTTGGAAGAGGCATTAGCATTGGGAGATGTTGTGGCAGGTAACATTCTCGTCGCCTCATATCCCGCAGTAGCATTATTTGATTCGGGAGCATCACACTCATTTATATCTGCACAATTTGCGATACGGCTAGGAATGGAGTTCGAGGCATTGCCAGGGAGGTTGAATATACTCACTGGTAATGGGCTCGTAGGAGTTAGTAGAGTTATTCTAGCATGTAGCATTGTAGTTTGCGGGCATTCCCTACCCGCCCGGTTGATAGAATTTCCTATTGGAAATTTCGACGTTATCTTAGGCATGGACTGGCTGAAAGACAGTCATGCAACAATAGATTGTCGTAGTGGGAGTGTATCTTTTGATATTCCAGGCATGAAGAGATTCACCTTAGTCAGATCAGAAGCAACTCAGAAAGGGCAAGGAGTAATAACGGCAATGGAAGAAGTTCAGGTTCCGAAGGTAGTTGAAGAATTTCTAAACGTATTTCCTGAAGAACTTCTCGGTCTGCCACCAGTTGGAGATATTGAATTCAGTATAGATTTGGCACCTGGGACTAAACCGATATCAGATCGGGTATACAGAATGGCAGATTCGGAGCAGGCCAAGGTATATCAGCATATAGAGGAATTGAAGGAGAAGAAGTTCATCCAAGCTAGCATATCGCCATGGGCAGCACCAGTGGTACTTGTAGGGAAGAAGGATGGATCATCCAGATTGTGCATTGATTACAGGAAGCTTAACGCGGCAACAGTAAAGAACAAGTACCCACTACCCAGGATCGACGACTTGTTTGATCAGTTAAGCAGGGCTAGAGTTTTCTCCAAAATAGATCTTCGTTCAGGGTATCACCAAGTGAGGGTTCGGAAGGAAGACATTTCTAAGACAGCATTCAGGTCGAAGTATGGGCATTATGACTTCTTAGTAATACCGTTTGGTTTGACCAATGCTCCAGCAATATTCATGGATTTGATGAACCGCATCTTTATGCCGTATTTAGATCAGTTTGTCGTAGTATTTCTCGACGACATTCTTGTGTACTCTGCTAGTAAAGAGGAGCATGAAGACCACCTCAAGAAAGTGTTGCAGGTTTTGAGGGAGAACCAGTTGTATGCCAAGCTCAGCAAGTGTGAGTTCTAGACGGATCACATTTCATTTTTGGGTCATATCGTATCAGGAGCTGGAGTAGCAGTGGATCCCAAGAAGGTAGAAGCAGTAGAGAGTTGGCCAGTACCCAAGATCGTAGCTGATGTACGGAGTTTCTTGGAATTGGCAGGATATTACAGAAGATTTGTGTCAGATTTTGCAAGACTTTCAGCACCCATGACCCGCTTGACACGAAAGGATGTACCATTCGTTTGGTCGGCAGAATGTCAGACATCATTTGAGAATTTGAAGCAGAAGTTGATATCAGCATCCATTCTTACATTGCCAGTTGGACCCGGAGGTTTTACTATATATTGTGATGCGTCAGGTAAAGGACTTGGATGTGTCCTCATGCAGCACGGGAAGGTGATAGCATATGAATCTAGGCAGCTTCGAGACCACGAGAAGAATTATCCAACTCATGATTTAGAGTTGGCGGCAGTAGTATTTGCTTTGAAGCTATGGAGGCATTATTTATATGGTGACCGAGTAGACATGTACACAGACCACAAAAGTCTGAAGTACATCTTTACTCAGAAGGAGCTGAACATGAGGCAGAGAAGATGGCTAGAGTTGATCAAGGATTATGACGTGAAGCTTCAGTATCATCCAGGTAAGGCTAATGTGGTAGCAGATGCTCTCAGCAGAAGGGGCGGCGCATTTATATTGACAACACAGAGGCATATCTTAGAAGGCCTTCAGGAGATGGGCATCGAGGTTATACTTCCTAACGATGTAGGAGTTCTGGCAAGTCTACAAGTCCAATATGACTTGGTAGATAGGATCAAGGCAGCTCAGGCACAGGACCCAAGGATTCAGAAGCTTAGGACAGAATGTGAGTCAGGACTCAGAAAGGAGATACAAATCCACGAAGATGGTACACTTAGGTTTGGATCACGTCTATATGTGCCTAGTGGAGATATCAGACAGGAGGTTATGGCAGAAGCTCACAGTTCTCAGTATTCTATACATCCTGGAGGGACCAAGATGTACCAAGATATCAAGCAGCACTTCTGGTGGAATAGAATGAAGAGGGAGATAGCTAGATTTGTTTCCCGTTGCTTGATATGTCAGCAGGTGAAGGCAGAGCAGCAGAGGCCAGCTGGACTATTGCAACCGCTTCCCATCCCGGAATGGAAATGGGAGTATATTACAATGGACTTTGTGACCGGTTTACCGAGATCACCAAGTGGTAAGGACGCTATTTGGGTGATAGTAGATCGGCTTACAAAGGTAGCACACTTTCTTCCTTTCAGAGTGGGGCAATCTACAGAAAAGTTGGCAGAGTTGTATATGCAACAGATAGTCAGGCAGCATGGAGTCCCTGTCAGTATTGTGTCAGACCGAGATGCCCGCTTTACATCACATTTTGGAAGAGCTTACATCATAGTCTGGGTACCAAGTTAAGATTTAGCACGGCTTACCATCCGCAGACGGACGGCCAATCAGAAAGGACAATTCAGACTTTGGAAGATATGTTGCGAGCTTGTACCCTAGATTTTGGAGGATCTTGGGAAAGCCACCTACACTTAGTTGAGTTCTCATACAACAACAGTTATCATGCCAGTATCCAGATGGCACCATTCGAAGCATTATATGGTAAGAAGTGCAGATCGCCACTAGCATGGGATGATATCGGAGAAAGGAAGATGCGAGGCTCAGAAATGATTATCCAGACGGTTGAAGTGATTAAGGAAATTAGAGAGCGACTTCGTGTTGCGCAGGATCGGCATCGTCATTGGGCGGACCAGCATCGTAGGCCGCTAGAGTTTTCTGTTGGGGACCACGTGTTCTTGCGGATCTCACCTACCCGTGGGGTCATTAGATTTGGCATTCGCGGGAAGTTGAGTCCACAATACGTAGGGCCATTCATTATCCTTGATAGGGTAGGCGATGTTGCTTATCGTTTGTCCCTTCCGCCTTCGTTATGAGAGGTGCATGACGTGTTTCATGTATCTCAATTACGAACGTATGTATCGGACCCCAGCCATATCCTCGATCATTCAGAACTGGTTGTTGGTACCAATCTGTCTTACGAGGAGCAGCCTGTGTCCATCTTAGACCGAAGAGAGAAGATACTCAAGAACCGAACAATTAACCTTGTCCGGGTTGCTTGGGGTCATCACTCTTTGGGAGAGTCAACGTGGGAACGTGAGGATGATATCCGATCACGGTATCCACACCTGTTTGGCTCACAAGGTATATCTTTTTCTGTGTACCTTGATTGTCTTGATTCCTCATGCTTATCACCTTATGGGTAGAATTGCTTAATATCGTAGATTGTTAAGTATAGATATGTTACTTGCTAAGGACATTGTAAAATGATTGCTTGATTGAATTGCTTGTACTTAGATTAGTTTAGCCCCGATGTTTCTATCCTGCTTGGATTTGAAATTCCGAGGACGGAATTTTTCTAAGGAGGGTAGAGATGTCACTCCCCGTTCCCAGAATACGTATTTTTATACATGTACAACTCATGTGTATTTATTTAGTATTTATCATGTATTTATTTAATATTTATCATGTATTATCCTGTATTTAAATTCCTTTAATTTTATGTTAATCAATTATCTGCTCTTTAATTTCCGTGTTAATTAATTTCCTGCAATTAATTACATGTTAATTTTGTTTCCTGCAATTTTATTTCTGCATTTTATTTCTGCTGTTATTTTATTCTCTGCTTTAGTTAGCCTATTGTGGTTTGGACTAGGTTGGGTTCTCAGGTTGGCCTTGTTGGATCCTCCTGCAACCCGGCCCATTAGCTCCCACCTACCACCACCTTTTCATTTAAAGCCAACCCCTCATTTCTCTCTCTTCATTATTTTCCTTCACCATCACTCTTCTTCTTCTTCCTCATCACTCCCTCCACCTACCAAACCGTAGGCAAGTACAACTTGCTCCCCATGAGAACCCATATTTTTGTAGTTCATTTATCTTCCTTGCAAGATCTTAAGTGAGTTTGGAACTTGGCATTTTTCATTTCGAAGTCTTAATTTTTGTAGATCTAGAAATTAGTATTTTCGGATTTTGGTGGTCTTGATCTATCAAACTTCTTGTTTGCAAATTTTGATGGTTCTATGTTGTAGAGAGTTTTATTCTACCCAATTTTGACCTTTGGAAAGTTGGATTTGGACTTGTTTTGACCAAGTTATGGACTTTTGAAGCTTTGGGGTACAACCATGGAGTTCTTGCTGTTTGGAGAAGACAGTGAGCAGTGTACGCTAGCTTTTTAGCTTGCGTCACTGAGCTGTGCGCGCTCTTTAGCGCAGCGCAGTATGGAGTCCATACGCTACCTTTTGGAAGCGTATGTCGTATGGAGTCCATACGCTGCCTTTTGGGAGCGTATGACTTGCATACACTGACTTGGATGGTCAGGAGTCATATGGAGTCCATACGCTGCCTTTTGGGAGCGTATGACTTGCATACGCTGACTTGGATGGTCAGGAGTCGTATGGAGTCCATACGCTGCCTTTTGGGAGTGTATGACTTGCATACGCTGATTTGGATGGTCAGGAGTCGTATGGAGTCCATACGCTGCCTTTTGGGAGCGTATGACTTGCATACGCTGACTTGGATGGTCAGGAGTCGTATGGAGTCCATACGCTGCCTTTTGGGAGCGTATGACTTGCATACGCTAGGCTGACTTGAGCGTAGCCTGACTTGAGCACAGCCCTGTATATTGATATTTTATTAGATATTTAACGTCCATTTTATATCCTTACGCCTTTTGGCATAAACTTGATATAATCATGATATGTTAATATTTCTGTTAAATATGGATTGTTACGTAGGATGTACCATGTGTCGTAAATTGGGTATAAATACCCCGATTGACTGGAATTAAACCCTGAGAGTTGTAGACTCGACCCCACTGAATATTAGTTGACTTTCATGCCTTGTCACCAATGATAATGATGGTTATCTTGACTAAATTGATCATGCGTTCCTAGTTGGAACTAAGAGACTGGCTAGTCGTCTTTTTGAATTAAATGAATGAGACACGTTCATGTTATGAACTATTATAATCGACTGGCTGATCCCGAATATTGACATACAGGCACATGCAGGCTTCAATCTAATTATTTATTTATGTATTTATTTATTTTCTACAAAAGAAGCATATGTACTTTATGGTCAAGGCATGATTACTCCGTGGTTAGATTTGATTGTCTTGCATTACGCTATGTAAGACCTGCAACCTAACCGCACTGGTATTGTTGTAGAGTTGTGTATATCGTACCCCGTACGAAAGTACTCATTTGATTGACCATGATCCACAGCATGGGATTTCACTCAACGTAGGGACTATTAAGTTAAATAAAATAATGATTGCATGGAGAGAATGGATTTCCGAGTTCTTACATGGCAGCCCCCTTGGGACAAGTAGTACCCGACGGGCCGGCTGGTTCCCATAGATACTGTAAATCTGCCACACGGGCAGGGAACAATATCTGCTTTTATTATTATTGTATATTGTATATTGACGGGCGTCCTGCTAGGACTCGTCTAATTCATGCATGGCGCACATGATTCACTGGATAGACTAGCCTTGCTTGCACATAGTAAGAACTGAGGAATCCCTAATTGCATAATTCTAGGATAACTTGGGACTCACAATAGCAAGCCGTAGTAGTTGAATGGCCGTTTAAATTGATTTGTTTGTGTACTGTACCTACTCTGTTACCTAACTGGGATGATCAGAGTGTCAGGACATGACGGGCCAACTTCTGTCCTTGTTTTGTTGGGAGGTTGGTTCGAAGTGTCGTGATGTGATGTGAATCCTAGTAGCAAGAAGAGATCCATTATTATTATATTCTTTTACTTACTGGTTTTAGTTCTCATATCATGCTTCCTTGTGGTACTTGATATTAGAGGTCTAACCTCTCTGGTTTTGCATGGCCAGATTTAGAGCCGGTCCCCGAGGATCCAGCTTACTTCTACCTCCAAGATGGTCAACACTAGAGGGATGATCGCAGGAGAACTCGAGTGGGTTTCTTACTTCCCTGCTCGTTTTGTTATCTACTTTATACCTTGCCGTTTGGCACCGACATGTTAGTCGGATTGTCTTGTACTTACTTTTTACATAATTGTAACTAAAGTCAGGCTACAGCTGATAACAATTGTGTATACTTTTGCTACATCAATCTGGCTATGTTTTGTAAAGCCAGATATCAAGAACATTTTGACAGAGCGTTTGGGACGCCTTACTGCTTTATCTTACATGTTCTCTATTACTGTTTCTTGTTCGAATGATTGAGACAATAGATGTGAAGTGACCATAGTGAGACTTTCATGTAGTATGTACCCCCTCGTCTTTAGACAGCATTGATCGTATTATACGGTATTCATCTACCCGTAATACGTAGCTGGCTGAGTCATTCCCCCGCTCTCCAGTATTCTGGTTCTGGGGCGTGACAATCTTTCTTCACATATATCATATTGCGACATTTCTTACACGGACACAATATTCTTTCGGCATTCGGTCTATTAGCTGAAACAAACTCCACGAAATCCTCTGCTCCTTTCTCGTACAAAGGATGGGCTTTGTTTTGTATACTAATCCAGCTCTTGTCCATAAGTACGTTCAACCTAATGGTATTGTTTCACAACTATAGACAAAAATTAAATCATTTTAGTGAAATAGAAACAAATACCCAATTTAAAATCAGTATACAAGTTATAAGAAATAAAGAGCGATTGAACTTGATGAACAATACTTAAATATTGACCATAACAATTACAAAAAGAAACAAATTATCAAAAAATAAAAAGAATATTTTATATGCCAACATTTTAAAGAGACAGGGACTTTGAAACCTTGGTTAAGGTTCAGACATTTACCAAATCCAAATATCATGTTTCTAGCATAAGAGGGATCAAATATTCATAGCAACTTAGAAACATATATAAGACTTATACTTAAATTTTATTGTCTATGGAAGTGAATGCATTGATTGTCACAAGTTGCAATCAGAAAAGAGTAAAGAGAAAGTATAATAGCTATATGTATATGACGTGTCCTAATTGCTTTCTGTCAAGCAACAAAAAGAAAGGAAGTTTAATCTAACTTCTTATTCTTTAACTGAACAGTCTGAACCTTAAAGAGAAAGTTGCAATCAGAAAAGAGTAAAGAGTAAAGAGAAAATTTAATTAAAGTAATGTATCTATATACATTCCATGTATATGCCAAGACACTCTGGCGATGGGAGTGCCTTGTCTATGGAAGTGAATGTTATTGTAGCCATATGAATTCTTCCTCTACATCAGTAATTAGTCTAACAGAGAAATTGTTCGTACTAAAGAAATTTGTAAGAAATAAGAAGAGGATAATGTAGTTTAGGAGAATTGTAGGGAAGAAATTTGTAAAAAATATGAATTCTCCCTCTACATCAGTCATAGGCGGAGGTATTAGTTGGCTGGGGTGGGCTCCAGCCCACCACAAATTTTGAAGATTTTTATTTTATATATATATATGTATCCCATTCAGGTGAAGGTTATGAATGATATTGACTCGATCGATTTGTGCATTTGTGAATTCATACAAAGGCTTTCATATTTTCTCTTACTTGAAAGCCTTCTCTTGTAGATGACTGTGAAACAGAACCAACATCTACGGAAATGTGATCAAAGAGTTGCTACTTCATTATAGGAGACATCAGTGGTCACTTAACATGACCCATACAGAATTGATTTGAAGGTAAATTAGGTAGAAAATTCATGAAAAATAATGACCATATATATTATGTTGTCTCTTGTTTCTTGAGTGTTGCAATGATAGGGAATTATATCTCTAGAGTATGCAAAAATGATTCATCTGTCACTTTTACTTGCTAAATCAGGGAAACCATATCCTTAATGGTCAATGTTCAACATGCAAAGGGAAATATTTCTCTGAGTTGTCTGATTTGCTGTCATGAAATATAGCTGAGAGAATGGGGAATTAACACTAGATTTTGACTAGCCTTAAGATAATTATTTGGAGATCAATATCCCACCTCTGTTCTGCTAATCTTTTGTGGACGGATATTAGACATGCATGGCTTAGGCCCTTAATGCAGGTGTGTGTGTGTACACGAAGCGCACCAATTTGTATTCCTAATTCATGTTACCTAGTTAATTCTGATAATTTTTATTCATGAGATGTAACTCAAAAACCCTTAAATTGAAGACTTATTCAATGACTTGCGTATATAATTAATAATTAATTAAGGGGAATCTTCTTACAGGAAATGCATGGATTGAAGATTCTGGCTAGAATTTCTTTATCAGTGAGCATTTCTAGCCATGGCCTTTATGCTCTTATCTCTCAATTATCGATATCCAACATAATTGGAAGTAGCCATCTGTATATACAAAATTTCCATGAAGGGCGAACAGAATTAGCAGACAATGAATCAACATCTGCCGAATCCTGTCCCTCGTGTCCACCTCTGTGGATATGAATGGTATACTCATGCATCTTTGTCATCCTTTTACTTCTTTACGGGTTCTATCTTTACCATAAAGGTTAAAGGAGTAGGAATCTCTAGGTGTATTTAAGAGAAAATTAAATAGAAATCAGTAGTAAAACAGTGCGTACAGACTGTTCAGTTAAAGAATAAGAAGTTAGATTAAACTTCCTTTCTTTTTGTTGCTTGATAGAAAGCAATTAGGACACGTCATATACATATAACTATTATACTTTCTCTTTACTCTTTTCTGATTGCAACTTGTGACAATCAATGCATTAATTGAAGTTGCAATTCTAAGAAAATTTAAGTATTGTTCAACAAGGTTTCAAAGACACTCTGGCGATGGAAGTGCCTTATCTATGGGAGTGCCTTGTCTATGGAAGAGTAAAGAGAGAATTTAAAGAATAAACTTCCTTTCTTTTTGTTAAAGTTGCAATCAGAAAAGAGTAAAGAGTAAAGAGAAAATTTAATTGAAGTAATGTATCTATATTCATTCCATGTATATGCCAAGACACTCTGGCGATGGGAGTGCCTTGTCTATGGAAGTGAATGTTATTGTAGCCATATGAATTCTCCCTCTACATCAGTGATTAGTCTAACAGAGAAATTGTTCGTACTAAAGAAATTTGTAAGAAATAGGAAGAGGATAATGTGGTTTAGGAGAATTGTAGGAAAGAAATTTGTAAGAAATATGAATTCTCCCTCTACATCAGTCATAGGCGGAGGTATTAGTTGGTTGGGGTGGGCTCCAGCCCACCACAAATTTTAAAGTTTTTTATTTTATATATATATATATATATATACCATTCAGGTGAAGGTTATGAATGATATTGACTCGATCGGTTTGTGCATTTGTGAATTCATACAAAGGCTTTCATATTTTCTCTTACTTGAACAGAATTCTGTATATACCTAAGACATATGTATATACCTAAGACATATATACAGAATATTGAATTCTGTATAACGATCGTTAACTTAGATTTTAACCTTGACGTTTGCAGATATACCTAAGGCATATGTATAAATGGCCAGTACATATTGACAAAGAAATCGAATCTGTCAACCAAAATATAGCATGAAGACAAGCTATATAGCATGAAGAGTCTTCGGTATACAGTTCCTAGCCCCCTCTCTCAACTCTTTACCGATCGAGGGGTAAGTTCATTGGAAAATAGAAAGAAAGCAGAACCTCAATAGCCTTTATATGTGACTGACACAAGTTCAGTTATTATTATATCGTAATTATCTGAAGTTGTAAACACAATATATTATTCCTTCACATTTGACTGTCCAAATAATTTTGATAAGGTCACAACTAAAATCAAAGGATTATTATGTATAAGGGTAATTAGCCTTTGGGTACTGAGTTTGTCCGTTTTAGAATTTGGGTACTCGAACTTTTGAGTGACACGTTTTAGTGACGAACATTCGTCAAACATTTATTTCGTCACTAAAATATCACAAAAAAAGTTTGACTACCTAAAATCTAAAACGAACAAACCCAGTACCCAAGTCTATTTAGTTCTAAACCTACTACCCTTATACAAAATAATCCTTAAAATAAATTTCCTGAACAGAAGCTTATAACCGGTAAGTCTAAGTCTCGCTGTTGGCACTACCCTCGTCGTCCGAACCTCTGCACTAACGGCAAGTTCTGCCACATCACGAATCCTCTTCTGATGGTGAAAGGATACCAAAAGTTTTTAGTATTAGAGTTTATGCCTAAAAGAGTACATAGTAAACTAAATATTTTTGTCCGGTTCCTATTTATATTATTATGTTGGCCACGGTTCTACATTAGCTAGACACGGTATGGTATGGACACGATTAGATATGTACATGACGATACTGATACAACATCTAATTTGTTAAAAAAAAAGGATGTTTTAAGTTCAGCCCAGGGTAAACAAAAATTCTGGCTCCGCCCTTGACATCAGTGATTAGTCCAGGATGATGGTGGTATCGGAACTAGTCCTCGATTCATTCAATAAACCAAGAACGAGAAGATCGTACCATGGATAAGTACTTCCTCGATTCATTCATTCAATAACCTTTCTAAAGCAATATTTTTTTGGGTCAGAGCACGTGAAGGAGGGGACTCCTTGTTTATGCTTCATTGAGGACTCCAATTTCAATTAAGACAGTGTATATATAATCCTATAGAAATAATATAACATACCTGGACGAAAGCGAGGTGGCTGAAAGAGATGAGGACTGGCTGATCGACTTCGAATGGCTGAAGGAGAGGAGGACGTGGCCAGGATCAAATTTTGGCGGCCGAAGAGCGAAGGAATTCCGTGTTCCTCAATTTTGACTTCTAATTGAAAGAGATGAGCTATGGAAGACTTTTAAATCGATGGAGATGATTTAGGAGGGAAACATTTCAGTTGTGGAGGGAAAAGAAAAAATTGGAGAGGAATTATTCTCTTTGAGCCCGCGTAGCTATAGCTGCTATATATCATTAAAGACCCAATACATACATATATATAGAAGACCAATGTTACCATATATAGAGATTACCCATGTATTATATATTGGACATAAACAAAATTGCATATACAGAGACAACCGACATTACCATATATATGAACACCAGATTTAATTTGGGTTTATGGCATTACACCTTAACATAAATAGGCACGGCTTGTATAGGTCGGCAAAACGATATAAGCTAATTAGGCCAACTTATTCATAAATGTCATACCAATTATTTTCTCTTTGAACCCATGTATAGGTCTGTTGTATAGATTTAATTTGGGTTTATGGCATTACACCTCACCAGATGGACTTAGAACAAAACTGATATGCAAAAATTTCCCAACGTTTATCTCATAATGTTGGTATATGCCAGAAAAGAACGTCGCATAATTTCTAAATACTCGACATTCTTGCCCAAATGTCGGTAAATATCTCCACATTCTCAGAACGTCGGTATATGCGAGGAAAAACGTTGCATAATTTCCAAATACTCGACATTCTTGTCCAAACATTGGTACATTTCTCGACTTTAAACACAAACACAGGTAATTCCCAACTTGTATCTTAAAACATCGGTATATAATGACTACACCAACGTTTGCATAAACGTCAGACGAAAAGAACATTGGGAAAGCTCTGTTTTCTTGTAGTGTCAGGTCAAGATTTCAGGAAGATTAGAAGGCACGAGTAGAGATCAAGGGAGAATGCTGATTGAGACATCTATTCGGTAAAACCCTCACACATCTTGATTTACAAAACCTGCATGGGCCACTACATAAACCGTATCACGTCCCAGAACCAGAATACTGTAGAGCGGAGGACAGACAAAGCCAGCTACGTACATTGAAGTGCAACCCACCTCGCAATACGGTCACGGCTGTCTAGATGCATGAGGGTTTGTCTATAAGCCATCAGTCTCTTTAGTCAAGGACAAGCCTAGTGTCTCAATCTCCAGTAAACAAATAATAGTTACAAGATGTTAGATCATCAAACATACAAAGTAAAGCGTCCCAAACATTACATATTCAGATGATCATGAAGCTAGTCATATAAAATACGAAGATTAGCAAGAGTTTAAGTCATACATGATCAACCCTAGGATTTGCCAATCATGTTACAGCCCTTAGGCAGACAGAAATTAAGTTCCAACACGAGCTAACACTTATCCTGCAGCTAAACGCCTTAAAAAAATAATTTACAATTGAGTGGGAGAGGAAAAGAAGAAACCTACTCATTGCCAGGGTTACGCATGGTATTCACCATATGGCTGAAAGACAGGTAGATCCTCGGGTGCTACACCAAAATCTGGCCATACAAAACCAGTTGGGTCAAAATCCAGAAGAGTAAGTGCCATAAGGGAGGATTCATTAAGGAGCTAAAGCCAACAGATAATTAAATAGAAGAATACATAAATGAACATGATTAAGCAACAGGAAGACAGGGTTAGAAATAAATAATAGCTTGCATTAGGAAAAATAAGAGGCAAAAAATAATTCCCATGCTAATCACGAGACAAGTATTCATGCACGGCCAATCAAGTCCAACAGCTTGCTATCATTATCTAATTAGGGTTATCACAGGCCTAGTTACTAGCAAGATGCAGTTGAGATATTTCCGTAGTCACAAGACCTCCAGCTATCCAGGTTATCCAGACGAGGGGGTTTACAAGAGTTACAAGAGTTATCAAGATTACTGGTGTACTTTCAGTACTTATGTTTTCACGAAGTGCCCCACATGACAGTGAGCTGGAAATATGCCGTACTCATCGGCAGGCTACAAGTCCTCCAGGTGTGGCCAGGATAACGGGATCGTCTGTAACTGGGAAAATCTCTCTATATGGACTACTTGATCAATCTAGTCATTTAACCTAGTCAGATTCATTATGAATTCCTGACCGTGGTAACCAAGAATCCATGTCCTAGACATGATGCAAGATGGGACAGGTAGCGTGTACAGGCACAATCAAGAAAACCAACCACGGTATCCGGACAAGGTTACTTAGCAAGTTGGGGTAGCTGTCGCAATAGCCTTTCAAGATTAAATATGTCATGTCAGGTTTACTTGTCATATCAAGAGTACTTGTCAGGAGTGCGCCTCGATGGGCCACTATCAAGTTTATACATGTCATATCAATTTTACTCGTTACTTGTCAAGAGTACGCCTCAACGGGCAACTATAAAGATTATCAAGAAGGGTTAATGTTATCATGTCATGTTCATGTCAAGTTAAATACTGGCAAGTCGTATCATGCTCAAGTTTATCATGTTCTATATCAACAAGTTATCAAGTCGGATCGTCGCAAGTTAGGCCAAGTACAAGACACATCTAAGATCACAAGCATGTGCAACAAGAACTAGGAGAACATGCATGGGAGTAAGGGGCAAGGGGTATCATGGCAAACAAGTGGCATTGGTCAAGTGGCACAAGGGAGGTGACAAGTGGAACCTAGCTAAGTGGCGCCAAGGAAGACAGGTGGCGCCTAGGCTAAAGAGAGCTGGGCCAGGAGGCAAATGGTACAAGGAGCAAGTGGTGCCAGGGGCAAAGTGCGCCAGGGCCAATGGGGGCTAGGGTCCGCCTGGACCAGGGGGCTAAGGGGTGCCTAGGTACCAAAGGGTGCCAGGGTACAGGTGGCGCCAGGGGCCAAGGGGCGCCAGGGTAAAGGTTGCGCCAGGGTACAGGTGGCGCCAGGGGCGCGCATGCTAGGTTGTGCGGTGCTAAAGAGTGCGCGCAACCAAGGGAACACGGTGCCAAGGGGCGCGCACGTACTGCTCACCTTTTCCTCCAACAGACCGAGAAGAGCTCAAAGAACCCATAAACTTCAAATTGCCATAATTTGCTTAAAACTTGTCGGAATAGGGACTTCCAAGGGTCTAAATTGCATAGAACGAGATTTCCTATAGCCTGGGATGACTGGTTTTGGAAAATATTAAGATTTAATCGATCAAAGCCAAGAAAAACAAGAAAAGACTAAAACTTAGATCTACAAAAATGTATCCAACAAAACCAAAAATGCCAAGTTCTAAAGAGGCTTAGAATCAAGTAAAAAGAGAATGGAACAAAGAAACTTGAGATCCATCACTAAATAAGTTGCATTTGCCTAGGTTTTCTTGGGTGTGGGTAGAGAGGAGTAATGGAGAAGAAGAAATAAATAAAGAAGTGAATGAGGAGAGAAGAGAGAAGAAGAAGAAGAAGAAGAAGAAGAAGAAGAAGAAGTTGGTTTATATACCAACATATCCATCTCAAACCAAACCAAACCAAGTTAAATTGAACCAAACCGAATCAAAATAAACCAATGCAAGTTTAAACCAAGATCAAGCTAAGCAAGACAAGTCTAACTATGGTCCACTTGACAATTGCTAGAAATCCTTATACGTATACAGAAAATACGTATAACGAGAAACGGGAGTGACAAGTTTAGCAAAACTCAAATGATAAACTAACCCAGCCCAAAACATCCTGGTATTTGGCTTGGACTCAGCCCACATAAATAAATTCCCTTTTTTTCTTTTCTTGTCTTTTTTTCCTCTTTTACTCTGGCCTATTGGCTTTGGCCTATGAACCTAGCCTGGTAACCTAACCCTAATTTTCCTTAAACCCTTCTCTCTCCTCACTTACACATACACACACAGCCTCCTTCCCCCTTTTCCACTCTTCTCATACTCTCTCTCACCTTTCAGAACCTTCACACCGAAGAAGAAGAAAATGAAGGAGGAGAAGGAAGAGGAGGAAGAATAAGTGCTCACCTCGGTCCAATTGTGGCGGTAGAGGCAGAGATCGGTGACGAAAGGATCGAGTGGTGGTCGTCGATCGGGTTCTTGATCATGGCGGCGCTCAAAAACTCTCAGCAGTAGTTGGTGGCGTCAGGTCGGGTCGAGGAGCTTTGGCGGTAAAGAAGACTTCAGATCTTGACACATGGTCCAGACACAACAGCCGGCAATGGTGCAGCGGTGCTATGGGACTCTGGTCGACGAGGCTGGGCTTGTCTAAGAAGCACTGGATCTAATATGGTGGCGCATGAACCAAGAAAGCGACGGCGAGGATGATCGGCCCGCTGTTCCTCTGGAGTCAGGGCGATGGCAACCTGGACACAGCCGCGGAGGAGCGGCTACTTCGAGGAGGCGACCGATTAGGACATCTTTGGCGAGCGGTAGCTAAACTCGGCCAAGAACCACCAGATCTGGTGGTGCAGTAGACCAAGGCAGCTAGGGTTCAGTCACGGCAGTTTTGGACGGCTGACGGGGTTCAGGGACGACTCCGACGAGATGATGACATATCAGGGCAACAATCCTCCAGAAGAGCGGGTGGCTCCGACGATGGCTGGTCAGATACCATGATCGGTAGAAACGGTCCTCCAGTAGACTTAGGGTTTAGATCTAGTGGTGTCTTATAACAGTATTTTTTCAGGGTGATGAGAGACACAGGGGAAATGGAGTCTTGGATGTAATCCTTGTTCGGGGGACACAGGACATGGTAGGGAGAAAGTGACACGGGTATGTTTGTGTCGAAATCAGAAATATAAATGTAAAAAAAACTAATATTTAGTGGATTGGACACGAACACTGGGCACAGTAGTTAGGCCAATAGATTAGGAATAATAAATCATCAATTAATGAGGCTATATAGCCATGATTAGAAAAGACCTAGAATCTATAGGCACAAGGGCTAGGGGAATATTCCTGAAATATTCTAGACTAATCATGATTAATCAACATTAATCTTGACTAGTTAATGATGATTCCAAAATATTTCCACCAAGTCATGTGGCTAAGCATTCCGCAATGGCTTTCTTAGATAACTAATCTTCTTAGAAATATTTATAAATATGGCATTCCTACAATGAAAATCATGATTAATTAATCCAAATAAAATATTTCAATAAAATAATAATTAACTATTAAATAGATTCTATAAAATATTTTACATGAAAATCATAGCTAATGGAAATCATGGTTTAAATAGATTCAAGGACAATAGTTTAATAAATCCAAATAAACTATTCTAATAAATCTAATTAAAATTTATTAAATAAATTTGAATAAATACTCTCAAAATTATTAGAACAATAATAAATTATTAGAAAAAATAAAATGATTATGATTTTGAAAATAGGGGGTTATACCCCTCGATATCCATCACCATATTGAAGATGTTGTCGAATATGTTATTTTTGATATACATGACATCAAAATTGTGTCTTATGGGATTGTCCTTCCAATAAGGTAAGTCACAAAAGATACTCCGCTTCGTCCAATTATGGTTATACCCGAATCCTTCAAAATGAAGGCCTGATCTCGGATCTTCTATCACAGTCGGCAAATCATTTACCTCTTCCCAACTTCATCTCTTGTCAACCTCAACGGGGAAGGAGATAGTTATTGTTTACCAGCTCTAAAGGCATCTCTATTCCTTCTCCACGAATGCGACGCACGAAGGAACTGACGGTGACAATCAAAAAGCATGCTTTTCCTCCATTTTGAAGACGGGATGCCTTATTATTTTCCATACATATCGGACAAGACATAGTACCATTGGTACTCCACCCCGATAATATTTTGTATGCTGAAAAATTATTGACAGTCCACATTAGTGACACTCCCATCTAAAAGTTATCCTTTATCGATATATCATACGTCTGAACACCGAACTGCCATAATTGTTTCAACTCATCCACCAACGGCTGCAAGTAGATATCGATGTTCTTTTTTGGATTATTTGGACCGGGTATAATAAGTGTCAAGAACATGTAAGGAATCTCCATGCACATCCATGATGGTAGATTATAATGGGTCAAAATCACCGGCCAACAAGAGTACTTAGATTTCGACTGTCCGAAAGGAGTGAATCCATCAGAACATAAAGCCAACCGAACTTTCCTACATTATAGAGAAAATTCAGGACGATGCCGATCAAAATGCTTCCATGCCTCTACATCGAAGGATAAGATAATTTTCCTTCATCTATCTTATGTTTCTTGCTATGTCATGTCATGTGTTGTGTTGTATTTGTGGATATATACATCCTCTGAAGCCTCTTTGTGATCGACAAAAATAACATGTACTTGCAGGGACGCAACCTTGTTCGGACAGTTGATTTTTTTATCCCGAATTGGCTTGTACTAATCCTCGTGACAGAAAATACATATGTCTTTGTCATTGTTCTCCTTGTATTACAACATGAAACCATTTCAACAATAATCTTTTTTTTTGTAGCATAATCCGAGTTTTCGCATCATCATCTTCGACTTGCAAAAGTTTTCTGGCAAATCCTTCGATCCTTTTGGCAATAACTTTCTAATAAACTAAATTATTCGGTCGTAGAATTCATGTGGTAAGTTAAAACCAGATTTGAGGTTCAATAACTACATTACCATCGACGGGACAGAATGAGAATCACAACCTGAGTAAAATGGTGTATCGGCATACTTGAATATATCATAGAACTCCTTTGCATCTGGATTAGGATCCTCCGGATCAAACTTAGATCGGTCGTATCAAATACCAACTCACATTCCAAGTTTTGCTGCCAATATTCGAAGTGATCTCCGAGAGTGAACTCCCCCACCTCCATATTGAAGGAGGACTGATATTACGGAATAAAAGATTCTCCTTGAGTCATCCACTCGTTGCAGTTTGGTACAAAATCCTTCTTGTAGAGATTCTCTCTCACGAGATCCACCTCTTTGAATGGTATATTATTATATTTGACACAAGGGCACTTTATGAGCCCCTCATTCATGAAATAAGATTGGCTACTGGCGTATCTGAGAAATTCCTCGACGCCCATCTTGAAATTGTCCATCAAATCAATACTGCTCTCATGTCGCCGACTGTACATCCACGAATGGTCAACTAAGTATCGAATCATTGCTTTTTGACACGTGAATGAATTTGCATGTACCATATATATTCAATGTTAAAAGCAACCTGAAAACTATATATATATATATATATATATATATATATATATATATATATATATATATATATATATATATATATATATATATATATATATATATATATATATATATATATATGAGGAGGGATCCGCATCCCCGCACTTTTTGCATCCCCAAGCATCCCCCCTACTCACACCGTTGGATGGTGCTTTAAGTCATCTAATCTTAACCATTGATTTACCAACGGTTAAGATTAGATGACTTAAAGCACATCCAACGGTTGTTAACATGGGGATGCTTGGGGATGCAAAAAATGAGGGGATGCGGATCCCTCCTATATATATATATATATATATATATATATATATATATATATATATATATATATATATATATATATATATATATATATATATATATATATATATTTGAGGGTGTCCACTTCTTAATGGTGCTTGGAGGCATGCCTCCAAGGGGGGCTCGAACCAGCGCCACTGCGCCGGGGTGCTCCACCGTTCCCAACGGGCTACGGCCACGATATATATATATATATATATATATATATATATATATATATATATATATATATATATATATATATATATATATATATATATATATACGTCAATCGAGATGAAATTCATTTGATATCTTCTCCAATTGTCTACATGGTGTTCACTTAATTATATGTAAATCCCATCCATGTATCTAATTATCTTGACATGTATATAAATATATATATATATATATATATATATATATATATATATATATATATATATATATATATATATATATATATATATATATATATACGTCAATCGAGATGAAATTCATTTGATATCTTCTCCAATTGTCTACATGGTGTTCACTTAATTATATATAAATCCTATCCCTGTATCTAATTATCTTGACATGATTAATTCATCAACACATAATTCAAAAAGATGTAACAACCATAACACTATATTTTCTTCAATCGCAGCATGGAAAAGATGATAATTCCAAGTGAGAACTATATTTATCCCTAGTATACCTAAAATGACAGCTGATCCAGAGCCATGTGATCCTTATTATCTTTGTAATGTATCATGATATTTGGATTCTTACCATAGGCATATATCCATGAACCTATGGCATGTGCTCCTATAGCTATATCTCTCACATCGTATAAAAGGCTTCCAATGTCAACAATGGACAATGTCGTCTATACCATAAAAATATAGATCTATTTCTCTTCTTGCTACTAGCTAATAAATCATTCAAATATGGAAAGATACTAGTTACAAAAAATTACGTTGTCATCTTATATTAAAAATGCAACGATCCGTTAAACTGACCGACCAATTTTCATCATCGAACATGACACATGTCTTTTTATGTACTAAACCAAGAAAGTACATAAACACCAAAATCAACATTGTGTCTGTGTCGTATCTGTATCATGTTATGTCAAAACAACCCTAAAAATCAAACATTATTAAAATCTAATCAAAATAGAAAGTAAATCGCACTACAAATTCAACTCCTAGCCAACCAACCCAAATCAAAGCAAAATGTGTGGAAAAAAAAACACCCTTCCTTTATTATAGTAAACGTCGACCCCCAAATTAAAGCAAAATGTGTAAAAAAAAAAAATCAAATAGGGGTTAGAGTTTACCCAAGGCGGGCGACACGGGGGGAGGGCAGTTGACGGAGGAGGGGGTCGGGGGCTGCTTGGTACGAGGAGGGGCGCTTCGACTCGAGGTAGCTGAAGGAGGAGGGGTCGAGGGTGCTTGGCACGGGGGGGGTGTCACACGGGAGGCTGCTTGGAGAGGAGCATGCAGTCACTGTCACGTCCGATTTTGAAGAATCGATGGTCATCCCCCGGGCGTGATGTCGTACGAACCTAAGTTGCGCTCGCACAAGACAAGCTCATAAGATTATCCGAAATACAACATCTAATAAAGTATGCAGAGAAATTGAACAACACATTTGAAACAGAAGAGAACTTTTCTTCATTGATAATAAACATCATTTACAAGACTCTATTACAACAGTTGCCGTGCGGGCTTACAACTTGACTCAATACAAAATGAACGTTGATGAGATAGTCGTTCCATACATTACATCCCCTTTTATACAACCAAAACATTCAAAACACCTGCAATCAAGGAGAGTCGAGCCATCTTCTTTGGACTGAAATACAGAGTCTTCAAAAGGACTGAAATAAGCCTTCAGCACACGGACGGGACTTCAAAACATGCTAGCGTCACCTTCAGCTAAGCGGCACGTACGTCCTTGTTGATTCGGAGCACTTGTGGAGACCGAGGATTAGTACATTATCGTGTACTGATGGATGACTAATTTAATTATATGCCCTCATTTGGTTCAAGAAGTTGTATGATATAACTGGTGACCTTTCTAGCCATCTAATAAATTTTATTAAAGAAACTTAGTAGGCATAAGCAATGTAAACTACTATGAAACTTACCCACGACAGAACGTGTCGTTGAAGTATGAACTTACCATGTTCTTTCCTGTCAATTGTTATCATAGCTAATAAAAACTATGTGGAGGTCACTAGCAAGTCTAGCCATCCTAGACGTTATAGCTTGGTTTAGACGGCGACCCTTCCAGCGCGGTTGCGAGCCTGCTAAAAAAATTCGAATGACCCGTGCAAACACCCAGCACAACTATCTAGATTCCTCCTAGGCCAAATCAGTCTCGTGGCCCCGGGGATACCGTTCGAGGAACCTAAATCTTATGTACAAGTTGTCCATGACCATGCAGGACTAAGTTACTTACTCAAACATGGTCTACAAACATCGAAAGACTTAACCGATTTCAATGTGTCCCGCCTGTAAGCCCTCTATATTTTTTTATATAATTTTCTTTTTATTATTTGATGCCGCTTTTAAATTTATCAATTTAGTTTACGATTGGTCATAACTATATTTAGTTATAATGGCCCTAATATTATTTAGTTATTTTCAAAAATACATGTTTGTTATATTTACATGATAAACTAGTGAAACTAGGGTTATAAGAAATTCTAGCATTGTTGTTGACCAAATTTTTGAATTGGAAGATTTTATAAAAAAAAAAAATTATTGGGCGTAGTATTTATATAAACCAAATTTCTATTCCTAAAACCTAAACCTTAACTCCTTCCACTCTTTTAGAAAATGCCTAGACGTCCCATAATCTGGCCCAAATCGATAGATGAATAGCAGCAACTCTTCTTTGTTAATCCCTTCCAAACTTCGGGTTTGATTCATATGCACCCGTAACCCGTAACCCATAACCCATTTCCCTTCTTTCAAATTTTGTTGTGCTGTTTGCTTGCATCTTCCTCGCTCGTACGAACTGTAGCAGGATGCAGAGTTCGCCTGTACGAACCTACGACGAGACACCAGCTCCTCTCATCTCCCTCTCCATATATATTTGCCATCCTATTCTCTCACACAATTGAAACCCTAACCGCCTCTATTAAGTTCTCCCCATCAGTGTGTTTTCCCCTCTCATCGATCGTCGCCGTCGTCTAACGGGACAGCGCCGACGTGAAGCCGCAGCCCCACCTCCCCCCTCGTTGAACGTCGGCATCGTCGTCATTAACGGGCATTTGTCGGCGTGAAGCCACCATCGCTTCCACACTGCCATGTCGACTGCGCAGTGCGGTGTCATTGTCGACGTCCACCCACGTCTTCACCGAGCAAGCAGCTGGCAGAGTACTGCCCCTCGACGAGTGCTTTACCGACAGCCTATCTTGGTTAATCTCTCTCAAGCTTGAGTTCCTCTTTTCCATTTTCTTCCTCTTTTCCATTTTCTCTTGTATCTTGAGTGTAAGTGCAGTCAGGTTACTTGTTATAATATTGTAGATTGTATAATTAGTTAGAATATTACCACCCCTGATACTTCACCTTTGTGTGCGCGTGTAGGAGAGAGTAGTGTTCAGTTGTGCCATGCATGCTCTAGTGATACGAAGGAGAAGATTTGCATGGGGTGAGAAGGAAATCTGTGCTATATATAGACTAGTAGGACTAGGGGAGTAACTTGTGGTGTTTTAACCAGATTGTTTGTCTTATAGGAGAGTGTAGAGGAAAATACTATGTGTTGTCAGGAAATTTTTATTTGGATTTGGAGCAAAGTGTTGTGTGTAGGATTAATTTGGATGCATATAGCATTGTCGGTCACTTTAGAGTTGTTGCTATTGTAGCTAGAGAGAGCAGTAGGAAAAATTGGAGGATGCTAATGAACGAGGCTTTGTTGCAAGGGAAACTAAAACTTGAGTTAGTGAAAACCTTTTGTTGTTATGATGTGGTGAATTTCTCTTCCTCCTATTAGTATTAGATGGATAGGTTGAGTTGATGGGAACGTCATATAGAAGAACAAATGTATACATTTATGTGTGATAGTGTTTTGCTTATGGCCTAGTCTGTGTAGGGGAAGTAGTGTAAATTTGGCATACATAGATCGTTGACAGCCTTCTTGGGTTGTTATGGTGGTTAGAGAAATGTCTCATTAGTAGAAGACAAGGGAAAACAACTTGACATTCAAGTAGAGGGAGAAGTTGTAATGGCAAACGATTTTGTGTGAGGGATTTGTAAAGTTCCTGTTGGTTGCAGACATGAAGCAATACACTACCAAAATACACTCATTTAGCGACGGATTTTTAGCGACGGACTTTTTCCGTCGGTATTAGCGACGGTTTCGTGGCCGCTCAGCGACTGATTTTCGACTATACGCATTTGCCATTTTTATTTTAATTTTAGGGGGAGGAAAGGTCGCACATCCGTCGCTAGACTGTCGGTGTTATAGCGACGGATTTACTGTCGTCGCTACACAGTCGATTATTTGGCGGGATTTGTGTAGGAAATTGGCGGGACATATTTTTGACGACTTAGCGACGGATATTCAGTCGGATAATCAATATTAGTGACTACCTGGCGACGGATTATTAGCAGTCGCTATTCCGTCGCTAAATTTACGTTCCAGACTTAAATGAAAAGGCGGGGGGAACTTTTGGCATTCCCCCCAAATTCAATCTCTCTCCTCTCTCTCTCTCTCTCTCTCGCGTGGCTTCGGTGAACGGCGACGGCGTCCTCTCCTCTCTCTCTCCCGAAGGTAATCTCCTCTCTCTCTCTCTTTCTCTCTCTCTCTCTCTCTGTGTCGCGGTGTCGACGTAGGGGCAGCGGGGGCGGCGGGCTTGGGGACATTCGGGCTTGGGGCGGGGGCGTCGGGGGCTGGGCGGCTGGCTTGGGTCGGGGGCGTCGGGGGCTGGGCGGCCGGTTTGGGGCGGGGGGCGTCGGGGCCTGGACGGCCGGCTTGGGGCGGGGGCGTCGGGGGCTGGGCGGCTAGCTTGGGGCGGGGGCGTCGAGGCCTGGACGGCGGGCTTGGGACGGGGGCGTCGGGGGCTGGACGGCGGGCTTGGGGCGGTGGCGTCAGGGGCTGGGCGGCGGGCTTTGTTCGGGGGCGTCGGGGGCTGGGCGGCGTGCTTGGGGCGGCGGGCTTTGGTCGGGGGCGACGGGGGGCTTTGCTTATCAAATTCATCTAAGTTTATATATTGGCTAAATAATGTGTTATCCATATTGGGTGTTCTCCATTAGTTTGGTGGTGTTTGGATTAGTAAATGTGAATATGGAGTTTGGGTTCATGGTGTATATGTTCACTGTGTCAAGGACAGTGCGAGTTCTTCATCTGCATAAGTGTGTTTGGGTTCAAGGTCTATAAATCTAACTGTGATATACATATATATGTGCCTATTATAATTAGCATGCAGGACGGCTTGGGATGTAATGTTTGATTGTAGACATGGTAGGAATTATAGGTAATTAATGCTAGTGTGACTAGACTAAGGTAGTGCTTGCTCGATAATAAGGACACTCTAGTATCCTAACCAAGTTAATTTTAGACTAGATATTTAGGATATAGCTCCCATATCCTAGAAGTGGACTCTAGGTATCGGTAATTGATTCAGTTTGGTATCGGTATTGCACTATCGGTATCGGTATCGGTATCGGTATCGCACTATCGGTCAAGGTTCACAATCGGTATCGGAATCGGTTTCGGACTATTCCTATGAGTATTGGTATCGGCGATATCGGTAGTATCGGCCGTATCGTATCGGAGTATCGGACTTTGGTATCGGAAAACAAATAATTATTAATAAATTATTTACATTTAAAAACATATATTTTATACATTTAGGCATAATTTTAAGTATTTCAGCGTTATTTCTTAGTAGTTTTGAAATTATATGAAATAGTAGTCACCCTTACCGATTGGTTTTGCCGAATTTACCGGAACAAAGACCCCCATAGTCGGTATCGGTCAATATTTGGTATCGGTCGGTATCGGATCGGAACATGCCAAACCGTATCGGTATCGACCGTATCGGATCGGTATCGGCCGATACTTTAAACCATGCTATCGGTATCGAACTATCGGTATCGGTATCGGTATCGCACTATCGGTATTGGTATCGCACTATCGGTATCGAACTATCAGTATCGGTATCGCACTATCGGTATTGGTATCGCACTATCGGTATCGAACTGTCGGTATCGAACTATCGGTATCGAACTATCGGTATCGGTATCGGTGTCGCACTATCGGTATCGGTATCGGTATCGCACTATCGGTATCGAACTATTAGTAACAACTGTATTTATATTTTTCTCTTCAAGAGCTAGAATACTAGCGGATCCACCAGTTACATGATTATATACTAATTCTGTTTAGTTTGTCTTACTATACAGATTTTTACATCTAATCTGTGATGGATCGTTATTTCGTTGATCGTACATGGATGTACAAACGACAACACGAGAGCAGAATAGGTGTGAGTGACGATTTTCAGGCAGGCGTGGAAGTGTTTCTTAAGTATGCCATGAGCAAAGCTCAGTTTATGGACGGTAACAAAATCAAGTGTCCATGTCGTAATTGTCGCAATAGACGTTACGAAGAAGTGGTGAGTGTAAGAGATCATTTGACCCGTAAGGGTTTCATACGTGATTACGGCCTGTGGTCATCGCAAGGTGAACTATATGCCGAAAGACAGGTTGCGAATGCTGCTACTTATGCTTTTGATGATAATGCTGCAGCGGATTTTGTCGTCGATGACGACGAATGCTCCGTTGATTATGAAGACGTGCAGAACCTTGAACGAGATATGGTGTACGACACGGCAGGGCCTAATTTTGATCCGGAGGATCCTAATCCCGAGGCGAAGGAGTTCTATGATATGTTTCAGGATGCTGAAACTTCTTTATATCCTGGTTGTGATCCATATTCCGTACTGTCAGTGACGATGCGGTTGTTGAACATAAAGTCCGATTTTAACTTGCCACAAACTTGCTATGATCGGATTACACAACTAATGAAGGAGGTGTTACCGAAGGAATCAAAAGAGCTTCCAAAAAACTTCTACAAGTCGAAGATGATGGTCCGACAACTGGGACTAGGGTACGACAAGATAGATTGTTGTCGCAACGGATGCATGTTGTACTACAAAAAGAACGAGGATGTAGAAAGATGCCGCTTCTGTAATACGGATCGTTACAAGGAAGTCAGGGGAAAAGGAAAGTCAACTAGAAAACGACGTCCTTACAAGTATATGCATTACTTGTCGATCACGAAGCGCTTGCAGAGGATGTATATGTCTCAGAATACAGCAGAACACATGACGTGGCACAACGAAGAACGCACAAAGGACGATGGAGAATCGTCACATCCTTCGGATGGAGAGGCGTAGAAATATTTTGATTTTCGCCATCCAAATTTTGCTGCAGAGCCCAGAAATGTACGCATGGGGCTATGTTCTGATGGATTCGCCCCTTTCGGGCAGTCGGGATCTCAATACTCCTGCTGGCCGGTCATTCTGACCCCTTACAATCTGCCACCATGGATGTGTATGAAGACTCCCTATATGTTCTTGACAGCTATCATACCGGGTCCCAAAAATCCGACGAAGAATATCGATATATATTTACAGCCGTTGGTGGATGAGCTAAAACAGCTGTGGGAGATCGGCGCCACGACGTATGATATTTCCAGGAAACAGAACTTTCAGATGAGAGCTTCACTGATGTGGACAATCAATGATTTTCCCGCATACGGTATGCTGTCGGGATGGAGTACTCACGGCACCCTGTCTTGTCCGATATGCATGCAAAATAGTAAGGCGTTCCGCCTTACGCATGGAGGAAAAACTTCTTTCTTTGATTGTCATCGTCAATTTCTGTCCGCGAGTCATCCTTGGAGAAAGAACAAGGACGCATTCAGAGCTGGAAAACAAGAATTTTCTCATCCGCCTGCCAGGCAGTCGGGATACGATATTTGGGAAGATGTAAAGGATTTTCCCGCTGTAATGGAAGATCCATCGAACAATCGTGTCGATGGGTTCGGACAAACCCATAACTGGACCAAACGGAGTATCTTCTGGGACTTGCCTTATTGGAAAGATAATCTTATTTGAAAGATAATCTTATAAGATAATCTTATAGAGGCTTCGATATGCGAAGCATATCTTATCGAAGAGGTTTCAAACTTCTGCTCCATTTATTTTGATACTCTTGTTAAGACAAATCGAAATAGACCTCAAAGGAATGACGAGGACGTTGAGGATGGAGGAATATTCAATGTAAGGGGCAAGTCTGTTGGGGCTAGTAAAAGACGGTGGTTGACAGACGACGAGTATGATGCCACTCACCGATATGTCTTGTTAAACTGTGACATACATGAAGTGAGAGATTTGGAGAAGTAAGTCAGTACACTTGCACTCGTTATAATCTCGAATTTGATGAAGTAAGTGACTACACTTATATATTCTTATTTTCTCTAATAGTGTATTTAGAGATAAAATCAAAATGAGGAGACCCGATATTACCGATGAGGGACTTCAAAGAGAGGTTGATTGTACATTTTCGTCATGGTTTCGTAAATACGTAAGTAACTGTGATTATAATTGAGATTATTAATATATAATTTGAAACATTTAAATTATAAATATTTGTTTACAGGTTTTATTGCCTGAAACAACACTCACTCATGAGAGTGTTCGTTATCTGGCACTGGGACCGAAGAAGCAAATAAAGACTTGGCCAGGCTATGTCGTTAATGGCTTCAGGTTTAAGTCAACTCAGAATGCTATAAATGTCGAATTTATCAATGACGACATCAATAGCAAGGATTCCGGTGTTTGCATAAGAGGCACCGTCTATGACGACGAGCCGAACTTTGACTATTATGGAGTGCTTCGGGATATTATAGATTTACAATATACTGGCCCATATGATATGCATATTGTGATGTTCAAATGTGAGTGGTTCGATACGACACCAAATATCGATTGGAGAATCGATAAACAATTTGAATTCGTCGATATAAATCATCGCAGGAGGTATAGAGGGTCCGATACATTTGTGATAGCAAATCAGGCTGTTCAAGTCTACTATACAAGCTACCCAAGGCGTCGTAGAAATCGATTTGACTGGTGGGCAGTATGCAAGATTAAATCTAGAAATACATTCAACGTTGGAGACCCAGCATACCAAGAGGACCAGATCGAAAAGTCCCAATACTTGGGACAACACTCAGATACAATGGATGTTGAAGATATTGTTGAGGAAAATAGAGGGGAGGAAGAGGTTGATACACAAGACTTAGTTGTCAACCAGGGGAGAAAGAGGCGTCTTGTCCCAAATTTTGAGGCAGAAGAAGAAGAAGAAGAAGAAGAAGAAGAAAAAGAAAAAGAAGAAGAAGAAGAATTTGATGGAGATGAGGATACAGATGAAATCGACGATGAAGATAAGGATGAGGATGAGGATGAGGATGAGGAGGATGATGATGAAGACGAGGCCGAGGATGAGAACGAAGACGATGATTAGGTTAAATATTATTGTATAGTAAAAATACTTCCAATTACGTGAATTAAGTTTGACCTCATAAAAGCAATTACGTGAATTCATTTTTTTTTCATTCGATTATTTACTTATTGCAGATGGCACTCCTAGTCTTTTTCGTCGCGGCGGCACTCGTCTCCCTACTGGTGGTATGTATATTTTAGTTTAGTTTTTTATATCCATTTACACTTTCATATTGTTAATTATGTTTATGTGTTCTATTTACAGGTCATGATGGCTAGCCGTGGTCGTGGTGCTGGTCGTGGTGGTGGTGGTGGTGCGGGTCATGGTCGTACTGGTGCTGGTGGTCGTGGTCGCATTAAGAGTTCCCGGGATGTGACCCCATCGAGCGAGCCCGACCCGGAGAGTACCCCGGGCACAGACGCATCCCGCCCTCGATCGACCACTTCATTGAGGCATCAGTTCGAATCTGCTAGCGGATCCGATCCGCTATCGAAACCACCAGCAGCGGATCCACCAGGGGATGCCCCAGTTACTGCACAGTGGGCCCCGGAGTACCCCCATACTCGGTTCCATCCGGTTACTGGAGAGTACATACGCGGACCCGCGGATCCTCCGACGGCACCAGAGAGGCCGAGAGGCGAGTTCCGACGAGAGCTATGGCCCGCGGGGACCTCGTAAGTAAATTTAAGTTAATTTATTAAATTTTTTTCATTTATTCAAGTTAATAATCCAGTCGTTTCTTCTTTGTAGGTTTTTTCCGTTTAATGTTGGCAGGGCCCTTGAAGAAATTATCAGGGCTAACTTCCACGGTCCCTACTCAACTTTACGTCGGTGCCCCCAAACGTGCAGTACGTCTGGCTCGACGAGTTGAGGGTATATATCTATATTTTTTTGGTTAAGTCTATGTGATTCTTTAATCAACCATTTTGTAAATTACGTGATAATTGATTTTCTGTGTTAGAGAACGTACTGGTGGCCCCTCCACCGCGAGGAGGGGATCCGCAGGACCTACAGAAGCGCATGCTCGAAGAAGATACGGGATATGATTCATGACCTAAAAATGGGGCATACGAGGCCGAATTGGATCCGACAGGATTATTATGAGGACATCTTAGGCATGATGGATAACCCTGCGTACAAGGAGAAATCGACGAAGGCGAAGGTGAACCGATCTGCCGCGGGCCTTCATACGGGGGGATCAAGGTCTCACGCAGCGACACTTGCAGATCTGGTGAGCAACCGTAAATTTATTGTGATTTTGAATTAGGTATTATTAATTAAAGGAGTTAATTAGTTTCTACGCAAATTTCGTATGCAGGCCCAACGGGCGGTGAAGGAGGGAAGGGCGCCAGAATCGGTCACCATGTACGACGTCTTCCAGCATACGCACAAAAGACGGAAGGACGGGAGCTTCGTCGACGAGACGGCCAAGGAGACTGATATAAGTACTTATGTTTATGAGATTAACGTTAGAATTAAAAGTATTCGGACTATAACTTAGGTAAACTTAGGATTCACACTTAACTAAGTGAAACATAGGATTTAGATTACAACTTAGGTAAATTTTATAATATAAACACATTCATTTGATAGGCTGCGTATCGTGAGGCCCTTAGTCGGACTCAGTTAACTGACACCGAGGATGTCGGTGAAACGACGCCCTTCCGGACGCCCTCTTCTTTGGCCGCTCGGAACGTCTTGTTCGTAGATACCGTCGGCGGCTTTAAGAAAGGGTTCCTGTACGGAGTCGGCTCCCTAGGGCCATTGCATTTGGCGACGCAGAGATTTCCACCGACACCGCCTCCTCCCGTAGCCCGGGCAGACGATGATGTTAGGTCGCAGCTTACGCAGCTGCACGAGGCGGTGTCGTCCTTGCGGGAGCAATTTGCCACGCACTTTCCGCCTGCGTCTGCTGCTGCCGGTCCGTCTGCTGTCGGTCCGCCTGCTGCTGCCGGTACGTCAGCTGATGGTGCTCGTCCGTCTTCTACTGGTCCATCGACTGCAGGTGTCGGTCCGTCTTCCGTGGGCCATCTTTCTTTCAATCCTGATGCCCCTGTGCTACCGCCTACGGCTGTGACGGCACTCCTGGATCTCATGTCCGCAGAGCAGCTTCGCCGACTTTCGAGCACTGTCTACGATGCCTTGCCTCCGTACCTTGTGGAGGAGTATATGCGTCGGTCGAATACGGGAACGGACAATCGACCTCCTTCTTCTTAAAATATTGTATTAAGAAAATTTAGATTATTTGTGAGAGCTTTGAACTAATTGTGCTATAATCGGCTTATAGCACCGGATATTATGTTACTCTTTAGGATAATTGATATTTATTTTCTATTAATTTGGTTTGGTCTGTGATTCTTGGATAATTGGTCGTATGGGCATATTTGGTCTATGTGATTCTAGGATAATTGGTGTGCATTATATATTTGGTCTGTGTGATTGTTGGATAATTGGTGTGTATTTTATATTGGTTTGGTTTATGCATATATTTGTGAACAGGGAAAGTGCTGCAATTTTTTTCCCAAAAAACCCAGTTAACGACGGACTAGTGACCGTGTAGCGACTGATATTCCCAGTTGCCGACGGGTTTTCGACGGATAATCCGTCGCTATCTGGAGTTTTTAAACTGTTTCCAGGCAGCGACGGGTTATCGACGGATTATCCGTCGGCAACATTCTGGTGGTATAAGCGTCGGCGGAATAGCGACGGAATGGCCGTCGCCAGGGCGACTGGTAATCAGCCGCTAATCGGTCGCTCTATATAGCGACGGCTTAGTGATGGAAAATCCGTCGACATGGTTCTGGAAATGCATGACATTTTCAGAACCATGGCGACGGATAATCAGTCAGCAATCCGTCGCTGTGGCGTCGCAGTAGCGACGGGTTAGCGACTACTATTCCGTCGCCATGGTGCTGGAAATGCCAAGCATTTCCAGAACCTGATCGACGGATAGTCCGTCAGAATACCGTCGCACATGCGTCGTTAATTACCGACGAATACCGATGGATTAGCGACGAAACGATACGATCTGATACGCTGTTACGACGGGTTACCGACGAAAATTTACGTCGCTATAGCCTACACAGTTCAGTACTTAAAAGCTGAAGTGGACGACAGTCCGTCGGAAATGCGTCGCTAATGCTTCGTATTGTGACGTCGAATATCCGTCGCTATTCCGTCATGTGACGACAACTTAGCGACGGAAGGTTATTAGCGACGAGCTGATTGCCGACGAATTTTTTTGGCCAATATCCGTCGGCAATCGGTCGCTAATAGTAATTACCGTCGTCTTAGCGACGGATGTGGCCGTCGCTAAAACGATAAATTTTGGTAGTGATAGGGAAGAGAAGGTTGTGTATGATATGCTCCCTACTGTATTGTTTTAATTTGCTAAACAAAAGGATGGATGAAATATTAGATGTGCATTGGGTGTTGTGTCTACACTAGTGTCGGCTGGGTATGGTTCTTGCTGTATGGTGCATCATTGGAGAGTTGGAATGAAATTATGTAGATGTGTCTATTGGAGAAGATGATTTTGAAATGAGAGTTGATATGAATATGTGAAGATTTTGATTTTGTGTATAATAAAATGATAGGATGGTACCAGTTGTGTATGATTCTTGTTGACCCTAGTATGGATCGATGAAGAGGGACAATAGGAAAGACTCTAAGTAAACTTGAAGGTGTGGTGATGAACAGACAAGCAAATGGTGTATTTTGGCTCTGCTACAACATATTGGAGTTGTGAGCTCACCCTTGTATCCTCTTTTTTGTTGGGAACGAAGCGCGGAAACCGTTCCCCCAAACCAGAAAGTCCTGCGAGAGAACCGAGCAAAAGCACACAAACCAAAAATGCGAAACACAATCTCAGACACAAAGATTTTTGACGTGAAAAACCCTTACAGAAAAATCACGGGACGATCGGAGTCCAACCCTGAAGAACCTCCACTAATAGAATAAAGAGAATACACCCTCTACAAGCTCCTCCCGATCCAACACGGATCACCACAACTCACTTGAAAGAAGAAAAATTTTGATTGCGGACTCCGAAGAACAAGAGATACCAAAAAATTATTCGAAGCAATCTCTACTTCACAATAGTCCTTAATCATCTCTCTCTCTCTCTCAAAGATTGTAAAGCACTCTTATTTTGAGATGATTTTTCAACTAGCATGCATCACCCTTTTATAAGCCCTTGGTAATCTATACATGGAAGGCTAATATATATGGAAACTTCCAATATGCATCAATTATATATTTACTGGAAATCCAATCATAATTGGCTTGCCATAATTGGAAGCCCAATTATATGGAAAGCTACTATATGAAGGGTCCAATCATAAATATATGATCAAAATAAATATGAAAATCCATTCATATATTTTTTTACCATATATGTTTCAAAATAGGATCCATGCACTCCCCGAGCTTCTCCGACATATGGATGGCCCTCGTCGCTCTCCGGGGTATTCTCCACATAGGTTGGGAACCCATCCACTCCAACTTTTCTCCCCCTTCACAACTATGTGGAGGAGGTCGTCATTCTGACGATGTGCCTACAGAACTCAAACTTTCTCCTTGATAGAATCTTGGTGAACATATATGCTCCGTTATCATCAGTATGAACCTTCTCAAACGCCATGTCACTACAAGAAAAATGACGATTCTTGACGGTTTATAAGTTGATGATCGTAAAAAACCGTCAAGAAAATGGGTTATCTTGACGGATTTAGCCTTACGTCAAGAAATGCCTTATTTTATGTTAATTTAGCAATCTTACAGCATAATAGTTGACGGTTTTAGAGGATCCATCAAGAAACATCCTTTTATTTAGTGACGGTTCGGTAATAACCGTCAACTAATATATGCCTAAAAAAATTGGCACGATTGATCAGCTGCCATTTTGGTAATTTTTTTGAAATGTAAATCTATATTGACGTTAGTCATTCCATCCTGTTTCATTTATTTTCCGATTCTTTCCTCTCCATTATATTTCTCCATCTCTCTCATCCACCAGCCGGTGGAGAAGGAGAGCTCAAATCTACATCTCCCTTCTCATCTTCCTCCTCTATATCTCTATTCCCTTATTCTTCCTCTTCCTCCTCCTTTCTTCTCCTATAGACCCAAAACCCTAATCCCCAAATCCACCTAATCTCGTCCCCAAATCCTAACCCTACATCCATCGGAGAGGTGGATCGGGATGGTCATCACGGCCCGTTCGAGAAGCCAAACTGAAGAAGAACCAGCAGCAGCAGCAGCAGAAGAAGAAGAAGCGGGCATCGGTGACCGAGGCCGACTGCTTCGAAGACGTCGACGACGTCGAGGAGAAATTTGACCTCCCACCGGCGCGGGAGCTGGGAGTGTTCGAGTTCCCGTGGCAGGTGCGTCTGATTGTCGCCAAGATCGACGGCGGCAGCGACCTCCGCGATGTCTTCTTTGCGTCGCTCGTGGACGGGTGTCGCGCCGCCATCGGCTTCCCCGGGGACCGCCTCTCCCCCACCCCCGCCCCGATCGATATCCCCGACTACGGCGGCTCCTGGCCGTCCGATCTGGAGCTCGACGACATCTGGACCTACGCGCTCCGCGAGCTGCTCTCCGTGTACAGTAAGATCTCTTGGAGTGTAGGTTGTTCCTAGCTTGAAATAATTAAACCAAATTTAAATTTTTTTAGTTTGTAATTGATTTTAGTTTCTATGTCATGCTTCGCATCAAAGTCAGCTATAAACTTTTCCATACTTCTACTTTGGTTCTTCAGTAACAATATTAATACAAATCTTTTTTTTTGTCGACACATGCACCATCTCGGCCGCATTAGAGACGTTGTTGCTACATATTGATCCCGACTTAGCCAAGGTAAGGATTTATGTTTTGTTCATTGCATGATTTTAATTCTGGAAAAGGGTAAGGATTATGTCATGGTTATAGGTAACATATATGCTTGTAAGGTGTTCGAGTTTATTCTTGTAAGATTCTAGCTTACTAGAATACTATAGTTTTCTAGATTTTTATGCTTATAAGATATTCGAGTTTATGATTTTTAGGTGTTCGAGTTTATGCTTGTAAGGTTCTTATGAAACTAACATTACCGTCATCCCTTAAGATAATGCCCAAAGAGCACTATGTAAGCACTTCATATATATGAGCTTCAGGAGCTAACCCTGGATGTGATCTCCCATTCTGTTTTCGGAAGCAGTTACAAGGAAGGAAAACAAGTTATTGCACATTTTTTGCTTAATTTGAAAAATGAATGAAAGTCTCGGCCATTTCTGGTTTTTTTGTAAGCTTCAGCCAACAAAAAAAAGGTCAACATTTTGGCGTACTTGAAGAGTGGGGGATTTGAAGTCAACCATTGGTGAAGAAGTTCTTTTCTTATTACAGTTGCAAATTTTCAACTCTCACCTGTACTTGAAGAGTTGGGAAAGAAGTTACCACTTGTAAGTAGGTATATTATCGACATTGATCAGGTATTGCAACATTGCCTTCGCCTGAATATTATGTCATTCTTCATTTCTTAACTAGTATTAATTTATTTACAAGTTATTTTGTTAAGGATTTTTTTATTTTAAATATTATGATAACTGGCCTACACAAAATACACAATATCGGGCTTATTGAATGCTTTTTGTAAAATGCATAAAGAATTCTATCTGTTAGTTCCATCCATCAAAATCTATTGGTTGTATTTTTTATTTTTTTGGGGTTTTCTTATGTTATTGACTTGGACATTTGACTACAAGTTCAGAAACATTGACACCTCTGTAAAAGAAGAATATCTCTTCATTGGTTGCCCTACTATATTTTAACTCATTTGAGATTTTCTTTTAAAAGCTTCTCGAGGTTTTTAAAAATTGGTATGGTGTAGTATGGTCTAATATTATATGCAGTTAAAATATTCATATTGAATATACATGAAATGAGCATATTGGTTGAATTTTTCAAGGAATTTGCAAGAAAGCAATCACTTGGGAATCATGTAAAATCTGGAGAAAATAATTTGCAAGGAAAAGGTATATATAATAGTTTCTTTGGTTCTTAAGCACCATGTAGAATCTGAAGAACAACATGGAAAGTGAAAGATACACTACTCGAGTATTAAAAAAAATCAAAGGAAACTTGTTTCATCCTGCAACTAGAACTTCACAAATATGTTGAGACACTTTCTCCTTATGTAGGATGCAACCAACCAAAAACCCTCTTGTAGACCCAATTCTTGTTCCCCCTTATTTTTATCAGAACATGATAAAATATGTTGAGACAGTTTCTCCTTCTCTACTACAATCTGTGTATAGATTCTTAATATGGGAAGCATGGTTTTTTTGCCTTTCCAATTGGAGCATGTTTGTTTGATAGTTTTTGACATCATGTAATTGGAAGGAATTCCATGTATTTTCTCTAATGGGACTTCGTTTACTTTTACTGTAGATTTGATTTCATGTATTACGGTCAAGACTTGCATGAACGGAATTTGCAGGTTGCCGGTCTTCTTGTTTTCCTTTTCTTTCCAGAATTGAGCTACCATTTGCCCCATGGGTAGAGCCTTAAGTCTTTGCAAGTTGCTGCAAATGGAAGGTTCACTGTCACGCTGAGGCTAACTGTACTGGTCCCTGTAACTTCAATGTGAGGATCCTACTGTGGAGTTCTGGTTCTTCAGCGAAAAAATGTTTGGTATTCTTATCCTTGCATTTATTCCTCTAACGATGATTCAGGACTATTTTTCTTCACACTTTTTGATAGTTTTGGTTAACCATGTCCTTTATTCTTTAATAAGTCTAATTAGCTATCCAATTTCCAGCAACAACTTGTAAGTGTTAGATTGAGTTTTATAACTTAGCCTTTCCCCTCATTCATACATATGGATATCATGTCTCTTTGGGCATACCTTTTTTCTGCTAACTTAAACAATAATAATCTAACAAAATAAATAAATAAATTTAGTACACGAAAAGTAAAATTAAATTGCAGCAGGATAACCAATCTCTGGAAGTGTATTCAATATATGTCATTGTCAAAAACTTAAGACTTTCAATGATTCATGTAACTATACAATATGGCACATAGACAATATACAGGTTGCTTGGCTGATAGCTGAACTAAATCTCTTTCGTGATGTCATTGTTGTTTCAGGATACACATGGTACAAAAAACTGAGTCTTACCGGAGATAGTGTTCTTATCCAGGAAACTTGGGTATGTGTTTGATTGTGGTATCCAAACTTAGGTATGTGTTCGATTGCGATTCACTGCATTTTCTTGTGCTTCCATTGCTCTCTTTAGCAAGTTGATTGGATTGGACTTCAAAATGAGATCTTAGAGTACAAAAGTTTAGTTCAGGTATGTTCTGTTTTGTTAAGTAGTTAATTCCTCTCATCTTTAAACAACTGTCCTTAGCAATAATTATTTCCCTCATAATTTCTTTTACTTAGTCTGAAATAGTGAGGCTTGAATTTGGGATAAAAGCATTCTTGTTGTTGTTTTAGTTTGGAATAGGTGCCCTATCCATGCCGCGTTGTCTAATATACATATCAGATAAAATACTAGGTGCCCTGTCCATGTTTCATGAAGTTTCAATGAAATCCTTCATCCAGAGTTTTTATCCAGAGTATTTCCAGATTCTAAGATCTCGGAACTGGAGATTAATATACTTTTTTTTGGAAGACAATTAGGCTTAGCGTGTGTAGTATCGGGTCTACAAATCTTATGCAACATATGAATGTTCAATTAATTTTGTCTTTTGTCTACCATCAGATCTTTACATGTATAGAAGGTTTAAAACTATGTCTATATAATGACATACTCTTTCCATTTCTCTTGGTCTCTCAGGAACTACATGAAAAATGAAGATGTATGGAAAATGAAGATTATGAAAACTGCATACTTTGCTCCAGCAGGGTTTGCTACATATCTTGGTTTTATTTGTATAATTTTTAGTTTTGGATGTTTAAGATGTATGAAAACTACATACTTTGGTTGGATATGTTCGTGGTTGGACAAGTGTTAGATGTTTGTGGTTGGACGTGTTGGATGTATTTGAAGTTTGTGATGTATGGACAATATACAGTTTATTAATATAAAATTTGGATTTTGTACTTATTTGATGTATGTATATCTTCTGGATTATTGATATTATGTGTGTGTTCGATTCATATTATATCATTATAAATAAAAAATTTGCTATACAAAATTTAGCTTCTCTTGACGGTTATAAAACGTCAACAATTAACTCAATTCTGCTGCAAGATGGCTGTTTTTGACGGCTAATAGCCGTCATCTAGGCCGGAGTCGAGAAAAGTTTTTGCCTATGTTGACGGTTTTTAAAAACTGCTATCTTGACGGCTAAAAACAGTCAAAAAAATAACTTAATATGACGGCAAAAATCCGTCAAGAAAAGTCATGCCAGAGACCGTTAAGAAAAGGGGGTCTTTTCTTGACTCCGGCCTAGTTGACGGATCTACAACCATCAAGATACCATTTTCTTGACGAGGAAAAACCGTCAAGAAAAGCCTTTATTCTTGTAGTGCGTCCTTCTTCTCAACCACATCCCGTATCCAATGATACCGAGTCTCGATGTGCTTGGACCGGCTATGAAAGGTCTTATTCTTCACAAGGTGAATAGCACTCTGACTGTCGCAAAGTAAAGTATACTGCTCTTGCTTTAGCTCCATTTTCTGCAACAACTTTTTCATCCACAGCAACTCCTTGCAAGCCTCCGTCGTCGTAATGTACTCTGCCTCTGTCGTTGACAAGGCAACACACTTCTGCAACCGCGACTGCCACGATACCGCTTCTCCAGTAAACATTATCACATGGCCCGAAGTCGATCGCCTTGTGTTTACATCTCCAGCCATATCAGCATCGGTATACCCAACCAGCTTTGGCTCGTCTCCACCAAAAGAAAGTCTCCAATCAGCAGTGCCCTGAAGGTATCGTAGAATCCACTTGACCGCACTCCAATGTACCCTTCCAGGATTTGAAAGGTACCTGCTAACTGTGCCAACTGCATGAGTGATGTCTGGCCTCGTACATACCATAGCATACATAAGGCTTTCCACAGCTGAGGCATATGGAACCCGCTCCATATCTTCTTTTCGTCCTCGGTAGATGGACACTACTCCTCAGTGAACTTAAAGTGAGCCGCAAGGGGGCAACTCACTTTCTTCGACCCATCCATCCCGAAATGCTGAAGTATCCGATAAATGTACTTCTTTTGGGATAAGTGTAGCATCTGGGACTCTCTCTCTCTCTCTCTCGGCTGATCTCCATCCCAAAAATAGTCTTTGTTGTACCCAATCCTTCATAGAGAAGGCCACACCCAGTTGGCGCTTCAACTCCGCTATCCTCATAAATACGCAATGCTCCGACGTCATCCGTGCATAACCATGCTCCCCCATAAACGACTCAAACTTTCTGTACCACTACCTCGGAGCCTGCTTCAGACCATATAAGCTCTTCCTCAACCGACAGACCAAATATGACTTGCCCTTCTCACTGAATACCTCTGGCTGCTCCATGTATAACTCTTCCTCAAGATCACCGTAGAGGAATGCCGTCTTCACGTCCATCTGCTTAACCTCCAAGTCGAAACTGGCTGCCAATGCTAGTACCACCCAAATAGATGACTACTTGAGGACTGGCAAAAAGATCTCATCATAATCTACGCCTTTCCGCTGACCGTAGCCTTTAACTACCAACCTCGCTTTGTATCGAGGGCAGGTAGCATCATCCGTCTGCTTCACTCTAAACATCCATCGATTCTTTAAAGCCTTCTTGTCCTTTAGCAACCGTACCAGCTCATAAGTAGAATTGGCGTGTAAGAAACTCATCTTCTCTTGCATAGCCTACATCCACTCATGCCTGTGTTCATCTTCCATAGCCTCTGCAAAGCTTTTGGGTTCTTTCTCGTCAGTCAGTAGCACATACTCACCCGGTGAGTATCTCGTAGATGGTCGACGATCTCTATCGCTCCTTCTCAATGGAGCTACTGGTGCTGGCTGTATACCAACAGTCTCATCCCCTTCAGGAACTGCCTCTCCGACATGCTCATCCTCCTAAGGAACACCCTGACCACCATCAGCAAGCTGATGATCAAGGTTGGGAGCAACTCCATGCACTAGCTTTTCCATAACTGGATCCTCTGCGATGTTCTCTAGAAACTGCTCGAAGCGAAATGACTCTAACTCAGGCAATTCCTCAGCCTCAGAAGGCGTCTCTGAATCTTGAGTGTTGGTCATGGTCTGATCCTCAACGAATACTACGTCCCTGCTTCTGTAGAGCTTTCTTTTCACTGGGTCGTAGAGTCTATAGCCAAACTCATCCCGACCGTAGCCGACAAAGATGCATCGCCTCGTCTTCGGCTCAAGTTTAGACCTCTCGTCTTTTGGTACATGCATGAAGGCCTTACAACCAAATACTCGCAGGTGATTGTATGACGGCTCTTTTTCGTACCATACTTTGTCAGGCACATCACCCTGCAAAGGAGCACTAGAAGATAAATTAATAACATAAGAAGCTGTGAGAAGAGCCTCACTCCAATAACTGCCAGGCAAATTTGCTTCTGACAGTAAACACCGCACCCTCTCCATCAGTGTCCTGTTTATGCGCTCTGCTACACTATTGAGCTGAGGTATTTTTGGCGGAGTCTTCTGGTGTCGTATCCCTTACTCTCTGCAATAAGCATCAAAAGGACCAATGTATTCGATGCCACTGTCGGACCGAACACACAATAACTTCTTTTCCGTCTCTCTTTCAACAGAGGTCTGAAACTCTTTGAAAGTGGGCAGCACCTGATCCTTGGTCTTTAAGGCATAGACCCAAACCTTCCTGGAATGGTCATCAATAAAAGTTACAAAGTGAGAAGCACCACCAATAGATTTTATCTTCATAGGACCGCAGACATCCGAGTGAATCAACTCGAGCAACGCCGGCTTTCTTGAACTTGGGTGACTTTGGAAAGAAGATACCCTATTTTGCTTTCCAGCTAAGCAGTGCGTGCATTTCTCCAACTTTATAGACTTGAGCCCTGGAATCACCTTCCTGTTCACCAAGTAGGTCATCCCCCTTCTCGCTGATATGGCCGAGCCGTATGTGCCACAACTCGGTAGACGCATCACTAACTACGTTCACCTCTTGTGCCTCCTGTGCGCTTCCCTCCATATAGTAGAGACCGGACTTTTTGCTTCCTCTGGCAATCACCATCGACCCTCTGGAAAGCTTCCACTGAATATTCCCGAAGAGACTGAAGAATCCCTCATCATCCAACCTTCCAACCGACACCAGGTTAAAACGGATATCAGGGACATGACAAAAATCTTTGAGAACAAGAACTACATCCATCTTTGTCCTCAAATGTACATCTCCAATGGCAACCGCCTTCGATACATCTTTATTGCCCATCTTCAACACTCCACAGTCGTCTGTCGTGTAAGTGGCAAATAGTGCCCTGTTATGAGATACGTGGGCTGAAGCCCCTAAGTCCACCAGCCAAGAATTGTCATCGTAGGCAAGATTTATGATAACCTCATCACCTACGACGATCACATCGCCTCCATGTATCGAGGCTGTCGCTGTAGTGTTCTCATCTTGTTTTTCCTTATCGCCATTCTTCTCTCTCTTTCAAGCGAAACAGTTTCGCTTGATGTGGCTCTTCTTGCCACAATGGTAATACTCCGAGTCCTCGTACCGACCCTTGGAGTTCCTTCTGCTCTTGTCTCTGCCACCACCTGGACCCCTGCTTTTGCTCCTTCTGCGGCTCTCCGAAACTAGTACCTCTGAGTGATGGGATATGGATGAAGTGCCCTGAGAACGTCTCCGCATCTCTTCATTCAGTACCCCGCTCTTGGCAAACTCCAGACTGACCACGTATTTTGGAGCAGAAGCGATCATAGATACTCGTACGGTCTCCCACAAGTCTGACAATGTATATAGCAACCAAAGTCCTTGAACCTCGTCGTCGAACTTGACTTCCATCGAGGATAGCTGGTCCACCATGCCTTAGAACTCACTCAAGTGATCCGTAATGGATGCAACATCTTTGTACCGCAGACCCATCATCATCCGGATCCGGAACAGTTTGTTTACCCCGATCTTTTTTGCGTACAAAGATTCTAGCTTCTCCTACAACGTTTTTGCATGCTCAATATTGGCAACGTGGTTGTACACATTCTCGTCAACGAACTGCCACATGTACCCAGACACCTGTATATACTCGAAGTTCCAGTCCTCATCGGATTTGTCACTGGACTTCTCGGACGTAAATACTGGAAGATGCAGCTTCTTGACGAACAACAAATCATTTATCTTGCTCTGCCAATAATGGTAGCTGGTACCGTTCAGGTTCACCATGCGCACAAGCTTCGCGTCCATCTCTTCTTCCTGGTTTGACTGTCAACTCCTAACACTTCTTTGAACCCAAAGCTCTGGTACCACTCTGGTGGGAATGAAGCGCGAAAACCGTTCCCCAAAACCAAAAAGTCCTGCGAGAGAACCGAGCAAAAGCACACAAACCAAAAATGCCAAACACAATCTCAGACACAAAGATTTTTGACGTGGAAAACCCTTACGAAAAAAAACCACGGGATGATCGGAGTCCAACCCTGAAGAACCTTCACTAATAGAATAAAGATAATACACCCTCTACAAGCTCCTCCCGATCCAACACGGATCACCACAACTCACTTGAAAGAAGAAAATTTTTGATTGCGGACTCCGAAGAACAAGAGATGCCAAAAGATTATTTGAAGCAATCTCTCCTTCACAATAGTCTTTAATCCTCTCTCTCTCTCTCAAAGATTGTAATACACTCTTGTTTTGAGATGGTTTTTCAACTAGCATGCATCACCCTTTTATAAGCCCTTGGTAATCTATACATGGAGGCTAATATATATGAAAACTTTCAATATGCATCAATCATATATTTAATGGAAATCCAATCATAATTGGCTTGCCATAATTGGAAGCCCAATTATATGGAAAGCTACTATATGAAGGGTCCAATCATAAATATATGATCAAAATAAATATGGAAATCCAATCATATATTTTCTTACCATATATGTTCTAAAATAGGATCCATGCACTCTCCGAGCTTCTCCGACATATAGATGGCGCTCGTCGCTCTCCGGGGTATTCTCCACATAGGTTGGAAACCCCACCCACTCCAACATTTTCAAATATGTAAATATATACTTAGTTAAACCCAAGCCTAAATTTTACTTCCAATATAAGTTAGAATTTTTGGCTAAATAATTAATTAAGTTGTAAATTATTCTCTAGGTCTCCTGGATACTTCGGACCTGGACGTTAGACCGGTTTCTTCTTCTCAGCCTCCGAAATCAAAAAAGTGTACCATGCCATCTTTGTAATTCAGTTCCATATTTGATTTCTTAAATATCTGTTCTATTTATGGTAATCATACCACCATAGAACCGTTGAGATACTTCACGTCCGGGCAGATTCGGGTGTATGCGTACATTGGTAATGTCTAGTATCGGTTATTAGAAATTTCTCTTGATACCGTGGTTGTACCAACCTGGATACACCAGTACCATAGGACACTATTTTTACACTATCATTTTAACAGACTTCCTATATCCAAGGCTTGTCAGGAAGACCAGAACATGTGTTTACTATATGATCCCGATTAGATTACATCTACTTTACTATGTATGACCCGACTGTTATTATTAGAGGATCAGATCAAGCGAGTCGTGGATTCGACTCGTACGGTCTCATGGGAAGGGGGGACAGCTACTAGATGCTTGGGCTACTATGCACACACTATGTATTCTTATCCACCAGAAGACTCTATTCTCGGAGCTACGGTCCTGTATCCCGAGAGACTCTATACCGAAGCTACGGATTTTATATTTAGAAAGCCTACGTATCGAACATTGTCCTCAATATTACATATCACATAGAATAGATGTTACTAGATTCACCCTACCTTGACTGCAGTTTACGTATACATGTTTATGGCACTGTTTTACATTCTGGCTTGCATATTATGTACCTTGTTACCACCCGCTAAGGACCTGGTTTTCTATTCCAATCTTAGATGAGCAGGATTATCCAGAGATTTACGGGTCCGGGATTGATTTAGGAGCGAGACCAGCTTCAGAGGAGGAGGTTTTTCCAGCGGAGTAGCTTGACTAGTGGTAGAGCTCTTTCATTGATCTGATTTCATTATCTAGATAGCCAGTCATCAGATCTACTTATCTTTCATTCAGTATTGTACCAGTAGGATTGTTCCCATAAGACTTTACATCCAATATTGTATATGTTTACATTTCAGACTATTTATTTAAGCACATTAGTAGACCTTTATCTTTATGTGTTCTTAAATTGTTTCTGTGGATGAGATTAGTTTACTTGAGATCTTGGATATTTTACTATTACTGTACTTTACAGCTTAAGTGCTACCCTAATGGTTCCATTAAATTAGGATAACCATTGGAGTGGTACCCGCTGGCCATTGCCACATGGCTCAGTTTTGTATTTTAGAACTGGGGCGTGACACTGCCTTACCATTGCAACATTCATAACATCAATATTTGTGTAACACAGTTCTATGGCATATATGTAAAAGCAAGCATGTAATAGTTCTATGAATTATCTATGCAAGTAGAGCACGTAATAGTTTTATAAAATAAGCCTTTGTGTCCGTGCATCTACGTTTAACATTTTATTTGCATTTATAGCATCGATTGATTTAAGACAAAAGGGTCAAAAAGGAATGATGGGCCAGTCACTCACCTTGATTGTTGAGGCAAGAGGGAAGATGGTCGGTTGCGCTAGAAGGCACCTACACGATCACCTGAAATCACATAAGCAACGAATTAACACTCTACCCTTTTATCCTAAGCTAGATATGAAATGCGAAGTTCAAAAAATGCAAGCAATGAAAACCATCGAAAACATTCACGAAAATACATTCATAAAACCAAAGCCAAAGCAGCAAGTGCGGCATGAAAAATAGAGCAACGAGAGGTCTCTCTTGACTCAGCTGTAAGCCCCCTGAATTTTCGGGATTATTTTTGAATTTTATAAATGAATTATTTTCGATAATTTATTTTGATTTAATTAATTTTGATCATTAAATGCTCTTTACCGTGACTTGGATTTCTAGAGCATCAGGGATGCCAGTCTCTGGAAACTTTCTTCTTGAAGTTTGTAGTAGACAAGATTATCTTTATTTTGATATATCATGTCCCACTTAAATTCATTCCCTTGTGCTCTTTTTGTAACACGCAACTTCGGATCAATTTTGACCATTTGATCGATTAAATAATTATTAATTGATTTTCTATTTTTATCTTTGATCATCGTTTGCACGTTGCCGTGACTTTTAATTTGGGAGCACAAGACCAGTCGTTTTTCCAGAACCAACTTCTCATGAATGATCTACTCGAGACGGTCTATACCCATGACCTTCGTGTCCCACTCAGACACTCTATTTTGTACTTTATTTACTTCGCACAATTTTCGGGTCAATTTAGGCCAATTAATTATCTACCGTAAAACCTGATTTAATATCCAATTTAATTTCAGAACCCGACATCGATCCAACCTGTCAACCCAAAGTATGGACCTGGCCCACATGAAGCCTACTACCCACATGATACTTGTGTCCCATTTAATTGAGCCCCCGCATGCTACTTATTTACCCGTGTCCATAAATGATTAAATTAATCTATTTATTTTACCCAAGCCCGATTTTAACCCGACCTGGCTAGACCGAACCCAAACCCAAGCTCCATGTTGTCCTCTCGTGACTACCCAAACACCCCACATAATTTCTCTTTTTCCTGTTTAAAAATATCTCTGCTTCTCTCTATACTTTACAAATATCTCATTTTATCTCTTATATATATATACATATATATAAATATCTCTCTCCTCTCAAATATCTAACTCTCTCTCTCTCCTCACACACACACCCCTCACCCTCTCCCCATACCAGCATAGTACCCCCTCCTGTACGCAGGACTAGCCCCCATCTCTCTATTCTAATTCTCTCTCTCTTCTCCCTTAATAACAACACACACCCCCACATATATTTCTTTCTCTCCCACTCTCTCTTTTTTCAACAGCACACCATCACCAACAACACCATGCCATGGCCGACCCTCCCATACCGACCACCTAGCTCCCCTTTCACCTCTATGCCGAGCCACCATCACCACCATCACAGCCACTCTACTTCTTCTTCTCCATTCTAATATGACCACCACCATCTTCACCACACACGACCATCACCATCTTCACCACACACCACCACCACCATTAACACCACCACAAGCCACCCCCAACCACCTTCTCCTCCTCCTTCTTCTACCCTCGGGCTCGGCTAGCCATGGCCGAGAAGCAAGCATCAGAGCAGCGAGCAGCAGAGCAGTGTAGCAACTGCACGCGAGCAGCAGAGCGCAGGCAGCCGCGTGCGCACACCGGTAGCCGTGCGTCGCCGCGACCGTTGCCACCGCCAACGAGCCCCCCTTGCTAGGTGCACCCCCAGGCTGCCTCCCCGTGGCGGCCACCATCCTCCGGGACGCGCTGGCTAGGCGTTTCGTGCGTTTGGCACGGGTTTCCATCGCAGCGACTTCATACATGTTTTTCGGGAAATCCGACCGTTGGATCGGCAATTTTTTTGCTCCGTCTCAATCTCGGTATATCCGACTTCACTTTCCTCAATTTTCGTCCGTTAATTTTATCGTTTGATATATCAAAACCGGCCACCAAGTTGATCGTTTAAATAGTATCATTTTTGGACAGTTTTGCGGAGCCAAGTTCGTCGGTTCGTATCTCCTCCATTGCAGCTCCGTCTGGCGTGACACTGGTTCCTATGCATAGATGGTATAACCCTCTTCCTACCCCTCCAGTTTTGTTTCATTGTGAGCACGTTTGATTAGTTGAATTCGACGCCAAAGTTGGCCGTCCGAATTCGTAATTTTCAAGTTGTTAATTTCCATTTTTGAACCCGGGACTCCAAATTCAATTTCTGACACCACCAGTAGACTCGTGGCATCGTTCTAGTACGTTTTCATATAAATTTTGTTAGATTTGGAGTACGTGGGCCCTGACACGCATTTCGGTGCAAAGTGGGCCCCACAGTCCGGGTTAACAGGACTTTTTGACGACAGGTCAACGAAATCCAATTCTGGACATACCGTTGAGTTCGTATCATCATTCTGGACTCGTTAACATATAATTTGCTGAGTTTTGTTGACATTGGCTCCGACACGTATTTCCGTACAAATCGGAATTTTAATGTCCTGGTCAACAGACCAATTTGTGATCGGATCAACGGAATCCAATTTTGGACATACCGTTGAGTTTGTATCGTCATTCTGGACTCATTGACATATAATTTACTCAGTTTTGTGGACATTGGCTTCGACACGCATTTTCGTGCAAATCAGAATTTCAATGTCCTGGTTAACGGACCAATTTGAGATCGGGTCAACGGAATCCAATTCTGGATATACCGTTGGGTTCGTATCGTATTCTAGATTCGTGGGCATATAATTTCTTAGGTTTAGTGCACCTTTATTTTGGCACATTTTTCGGTACAAAGTTCGTCCGACACGGACACCATTTTGACTCGAAATAACCTTTTTGCCCCTGTGTCCAAATTGGACTTATGGATAGGCTATTCTAGCTATTTTGACCATTTTGGACACGTTGGTGATGGTTGTTTCACCATCCGACAACATCTGTAGGTTTTCACCCTATTATTATAATCTTTCTCCTTTGGTTGTATTTTGAGATCCATCGATTCCAGTGATTTCACAATCACTGAAATTGATATGTTGACCTTGTAGATGTTTATAGAGACTAGCTTTTAGCCAGTTGACCTTGGTTGACTACTTTGACTGAACGTCGGAGTAGAGTCAACATTTGACCTAGGTTAGACTAGTTTTGACCTTGGTTGACCACAGTTGACTATTTTGACCAAAAGTCAACCGGAAGTCAACCGTAGCCTAAAATTGATTAGAACTTGACCAGAGTTGACCAGTTGACCAAAAGTCACCTGTAAGTCAACCCTTGACTTGCCTTGACCTAGTTTGACTTAGTATGACTTGATTTTACTTCCAAACCCTTATATTGATACAGTATTCCACCTATAGGTCCTCGAGGCACTGTTCTAGGACTCAGTTGACATATTCCACCAGATCGCAGGCGAGTACATTATCTGAAAATATTTCTCTTTTATGATATCGTCTATGTTTCTTGTATTTAGTATAGAAATCCTTGTTCTCTTGACACATTGTTCGCACGGATTGGTATTTCTCTGGATCCCGTCATGAGATGTTATTCCTCGCTTTTCTTGGTATATCTTATGCAAGTCTTTCTTGTTCCTTGTGCATTATATAGACACAATTCCTGCGAAGGCTAGCTACCCTCTCAGAGAATCGCGTGTCATGATGTGTCATGGTTGGATCCACTATACTAGTCGGGGAGTATTAGTGTAGATGTGTGGTCATTATCCACCTTGTTTATTCTTGTAGACCTTGTTGAATAGCCAATCCTATACTCCACATATGATTGGCCGGATCATTAGACCTTGTGCAGACCCAAGCCGGCCACATGTTGTAGCTAGTACTCACACACTTAGATAGATGATTCTTAATTCTTGTACATGCCATGATCAGTTTTACTTGCCTTGTTCTAGCTCTAGATTTACAGCTTACCATGCCATGATACTCATATGTATATTTCGTGATTTCTTGTATATTCTCTCTATTTACTGCTACATTTTCAATATCGTCTAATTAGAACTGTTATTTGAGATTTGTACTCGTTCCATCCTGACTGGATATGTTGACAAAATTTTAGGAGTTGTTGTGCCCTCAGTTTTGGACTGCAGGATGTTGCTAGCTGGGGTGGTTCTCGGTATTCTTCACCATGAGTTGTCTCTCAGGAGTTCTAGGTCTGGTAGTTATTTAGTTTGTTATTGTTTCCCTCTATTTTATTCTTGTCTCATATGTTCCCCATAGATTCTAGTTATTCTAGTGATATTGTTATTATTCTTGTCTCATCTTCTTTAGTTTTTGTGATGTGATACGAGTACCTTTATAGTTTTTATGGATCATTAGATAATGTAGTTAGTATTGGGTACTTGACAGCGCTCTACCGCCGATACTGCGGCGTAGGCTGGGCGTGGCCCACATATTTATACCGTATATCCGGGTGCGGGTCGTGACACATTTTTGTGGTGGCCCATGCAGGTCAGTCTTTGCAAATTAATGCGAAGTCATTGTGGTACTTGAGCTTATCTGTTCTACTACGAGCCTGCCCTAAGATTAAGGTTGAGTCATGGAATATTTTAGGATTTTGGTACTCAGTCACATATTAGGAACTCTTGGTAGATTCCAGAGATGACTCCTGGGAATCTTATTCGAATGCTTTTCAAATCTTTTCCCACTTGTTTCCATTCGTCTTGATTTTTGAAATATTTTTCCGTATCAAACCTTATTCTTTCTTGGAATGAGTTGTGGATCCCAGAGGGAAGGTATAAGTTGAACTTATATATCCCCTAGGTTGAGAATCAAATATGATTGCCAATCTTATATCAAGGTTGAGATTATTTTAGATTATATTCTAGAACTTTCAATCTTGACCTAGATAGTACCTTTGGGATTTCTCCTGAGAACTTTTCCTAAACCCTGCATCGGAATCTGTTTTCGCTAATTTCTATTTACTTATCCTTGATTCGTTGTTGAATTTTGAATCTTGATGTTCGTTCGTTGTTGACTTTGACTTTGTATTTAAGATCAATTTTTATGAATTGAGTTAAGATATTCTGATAAACATATTCGATGAGAACGATAAATGCCTACTTTATTTATGGAGTTTAGAATTTATCACAGTCATACTAGCTAGCACGACAGGGACGTGGAGCCTGATGTTGGATACACTATCCTAGTTATGAAATTTAGATTTTCTTGCAGCCATACCGGTTGGCGTGGTAAGGAATCTAGATGACATAATTATAGAGTGTATACCCAAGTTATGGACTCCATCGTTTATTGCAGCTATGCTTACTAGCGTGGCAAAAATTCTGGCAACATAATTTCAGGGAGACGTGTATGGTTATCAGACTGTATCTTAAATGGATCACTTCGTTATGACCGGATGAGCAAGAATAAATTCTTATCATCATTCTTCTCCGTCTTGGTTAACTCTGTCTATCTACGGCCTAACTAGGATTTTTTGACATGATTGTTTTGTGTTCCATCTTTCATATGATTTGACTAAACTCTTCTTCACTAGCCTCTTGGACAATTCTTCTTGTCCTTCCCGGTAATTGTTGAAAGTGCCTCATGGGTTGATTCAGGAAAGGTTCGAAAAGTATATTATCCTTGTATTACAGAATCGGGAGTTTGCATCCAGAAAAATACTGGCGAGGTATGACTTCAGATAACGGCATCATGGTTAAATATATTTCTCGAATTCTACTTGGACCACTTCCTAAGCATTTTGACTAACATCTTCTTCTTTATTTTGCAAAAATTGTTTGAAAATATTTCACGGATTTAGCCAAGTTAAGTTCAGAAACCTATATTATCTGGCGTGGTAGCTGTGCACTGCAGCCATTCGTTATATATGGAACAAGGAAGTTAATCGCAGCCAGATGCACACTAGCGCGATAGTAACTTCATGTGAGATAATTACGGAGGTATATGGTTCTTGAGTTTTACTTTGACTACGTCCTATGCATCTCATTTGGCCTCGTACTATTCTTGGAAATATTTCGACAATCTTTTCTGTCTTGCTTGACCCTTACCTTGTCTGAATATTGATATGGATTGCTCGACCCAGTCTTAGGCCTTTGTTTCCTTCCATTTAATTGATGACTAAAATAGCCAAACCTTGTTAACAGATTATGTAGTGTAACTGTAATATGTTAATGTGTGATTGTGATGAGTATATTTTTCTTGGGGATTCATTGGGTTAAACTTGTAGGACAGATATGAGTGACTGACTATAGTGGACTTAGAAACCATTAAGAATGATTAGTTTGATAGTATAGATTGATTTTAAGGTATCTAAGAAGGAGTAATGAAATATTATATTTTGTGACTACGGATTTAGGACTAGAATCTTGTGCTTAGATTCGAGGGTTGAACATTGTAAGACTTTGATGACCAAGTGATTATTGGTTATCTACAAATCATTTACTTATGATTGGAGGATAGATCGATATATGGAATGAAATAGAAGGAGATAACATTGCGTACAAGATCGGAAGATAGCAGGAACAAAACATGGACATATGTATATAGGTAATAAATAATTCGGTAAATGAATTAAGAGTGTGAATTCGAGGGTTTATATTCAGGAGTTCTTGAGTAAAAGAGAGAAGGCTCAATGCCAAGAATAGGTTTTGAATGTATAATTTCATGGAGCTTGTGATTAATAGGATAAAGATACTTAGGACGGGATAAGAAAACAAACAAATTGCTATTGAGATTGGAATTTTGGTTGATGGCCAAGTATTGCTGATATAGTATCTCGAGGATGACCTATATTTTAGAATATACGTAAAAGTTCTTATTGATATGAAGATTCTTAGGGATAAAATAGATATAATTTTTATGGAAGAAGCTTGTTGAACCTGAACCAAATGATTATAGAGAGAAACAGCATAGGTGATCACAAATGTAGCAGATTGAGTACGGTAACCATAGCAGTTGCATGTTTTAGCTTGACCTATTGGATGATTGTAATTTCGAGGACGAAATTTTTATAAGGTGGGTAGGATGTAAGCCCCCTGAATTTTCGGGATTATTTTTGAATTTTCTAAATGAATTATTTTCTATAATTCATTTTGATTTAATTAATTTTGATCATTAAATGCTCTTTACCGTGACTTGGATTTCTAGAGCATCAGGGATGCCAGTCTCTGGAAACTTTCTTCTTGAAGTTTGTAGCAGATAAGATTATCTTCGTTTTGATATATCATGTCCCACTTAAACTCGTTCTCTTGTGCTCTTTTTGCATCGCGCAACTTCGGGTCAATTTAGACCATTTGATAGATTAAATAATTATTAATTGATTTTCTACTTTTATCTTTGATCATCGTTTGCTCGTTGCCGTGACTTTTAATTTGGGAGCACAAGACCAGTCGTTTTCCCAGAACCAACTTTTTATGAATGATCTACTCGAGACACTCTACATCCATGACCTTCGTGTCCCACTCAGACACTTCATTTTGTGCTTCATTTACTTCGCACAACTTTCGGGTCAATTTAGGCCAATTAATTATCTACCGTAAAACTTGATTTAACTTCCAATTTAATTTCGGGACCCGACATCGATCCAACCTGTCAACCTAAAGTATGAACCTGGCCCACATGAAGCCTACTATCCACATGATACTTGTGTCCCATTTAATTGAGCCCCTGTATGCTACTTATTTACCCGTGTCCATAAATGATTAAATTATTCTATTTATTTCACCCAAGCCCGATTTTGACCCGACCCGGCTCGACCGAACCCGAACCCAAGCTCCATATTGTCCTCTCGTGACTACCCAAACACCCACTACAACAGAAATACCTTTTAATGACGGCTAAAAACCGTCATTAATGACAAACCATGACGCTTTTTTTTTCCAAAGAAAGCGTGATGAAAACGGGTGTTATAAATATTTTTTAAAAGCGTCATAAAATAAACGTCATGAATATGATGAGTTTCTGCTACACTTATTTTCAGCGTAGTTTGAAAGCGTTATGAATAGATAATCTCTATAAACTCAATTCAGCACATTTATAACGCTCAATTCTGCACATTTATATATTATTTTCCAAATAATTATAGATCAATGCTCAATGTTGCTCAATTCAATTTCAAAACATTCATTTTGAACCATATTCACAAGAAAACATCTAAATGTCATAGAGTACCATTTAATCCATTTACAAATATATACATAATATATATCACCATCTTTATTACATTTTTTCAAAATAGGACATCCACCGGACAGCCCACAAGATCGCCTCGATGGTCCGATCATCCTTCGCGAAGCTGACATCCACCGGACGTAGGTACCACAATTCACATCTATTCCTGAAGAGAGAAAAAATTCCAAGGTTCTTGATGGGGTCCCTGTGGTACTCCGTGGAGGCTCTCGCTCTACAGGTCATGAAAAACCCTTGGGCATGTCAGCTTCTTTCATAGAAAACACAAAACAATTGTGAACATGGAAGAACAACTTGCCCAGTTAACCAACTTGGTAAAAAAAAACTCAGTTTCTAATTTCTGATAACAATGTCCAATATAAGCTATTGCTGAAGAATGTACCTAGTAAAACTTTCAATATTTTTGGAACAGTTCTAACATGTCCATCATAAAAAAAATATAAGGTAGCAAAGACAATATGAATTAGCAGAGACAATAGGGACCAAAAGTCCATCATAAGAAAATACAAGGTAGCAAAGACAATAGGAGGCAACTGTCCATCATAAAGAAAATTTACTTTTGTCAACATGTAATCTAGCCTACTTCCCAAACCAGGTTTGATGCTCCATATCTACGAAATTATCAAGCAACCTTGTGAGTGTAAATAAACAAAATCAATAAGTAAACGCTGCAGTAATGCATTAAACCTTTCTTCAAAAAAACTAAATGCATCATCCACTGACCTGTATGGAACCATCTCCAATGCCACCCACAATGTGTTTGCCTTCAAAAAACCTAAATGCATCATCAAAGATTTGCCCTCCATTTCTTGCCTATTTTCTCTTTTACATTTTTTATTTGTCCATCCATAAACACTAGTAGAGCAACAAAAGGGACAGATCCTGGACATAATATAGCCCAGTAACTCATGAGACTTACGAGATTCTGGCCGAGGATTTACAACCTATGGTCAATACCGGTGGGAATTAATTTGATCCTTCCTAGTAACAATAACTTGCTGAAATTATAGATATATGATCAATTATCTATGTTTAGGTAGTCTTATCAATTTCTTATATAGGGTCCCTTATCTAGAGATCCACTTGCTATAAATGAAGAAGTAAAAACACTAACGGCTGTGTTTGATTGGGCTTTTTTTTCCATGGAAAATATTGCTACCACAAATTTTCCACCAATTGTCGTGTTTGATAGCTTATATTTTCCATGGAATTATTTCCAAAAAACTATCATTTTCCATATTTTCTTCTAAAATGGTGGAAAATGAAACTTGTCTAACCCATAGGAAAATAACTATTTTCCGTGGAAAATAATGACAATCAAACAACCAAATTAAGTTTTCCATGGAAAATTTTAAAATTCCATAGAATTTTTTTCCTAAAAAAATAATTCCATGAAATTAATTTCTTTTCTACGTATTTTCCACCTTGCAATCAAACACACTAACATACCAAGAGAAAAGTAATGTAGTTTTTCTGAAGGAAAAAAATAGGCCTAAATTAATTCTACTTCTTGTGTAGTTTGTACTTTTGAAGGTAAGGAAGATCCAATTTGTACGTACACTAAGATACACCTGAGTGAATCTCTCGAGGTACACACCCCTGAGCTAATCTCATTCTTATTCTGTGAAATTGACAACAATAACAAAATAATATAGATCACCAATATCGAATACACGTACCTAAGCAAATCTCTCAAGTAGGGGTAGACGTTGAACCGAGAGACCCACTGCTTAAGATTTCCTCCAATTAGCTAAAACAACAATGAATCCAAACCTCGTATCAGCATAAATTGTTCATGGAACCTCGCATCAGCATAAATTGGGGGACTAATTAAAATGTGACATATAGTAAGGATTTAGGATTGGACCTGTAGGAGCAAGAAGCGCAGAACTTGAGCTCCACGGTGCTCTCCGGGCCTGCGGGGGCCCTCCGGGCCGCGCGGCCTGCCCCCGCCCGAGAGGTAGACGGAGGCGACATGGTTGACGGACGGGTGGCCGAAAGAGAAGGGCTTTCCGACGGGCGAGAACACGACCAGCACAACCTCGGCGCGGCGCTTCGAGAAGCAGACCTGCCGGGCCTCGTCGTTGGCGATCCTCTTGATCTCGATCTTCCGGCGCCCCGTGCTCGTCTTCCTCTTGTTCCCCAACAGGATTTTTTGTCGGGAGGAAGAAGAAATTAAAAACCCTAGCCCTAATTTTGAAGAGAACGGGCTCTAGGGTTAGGGTTTTGGAGTTTGGGGAAAGGAAGGAAAAGAATATGAGGAGAGGAGGGTGTTGCTGAACAAGAGTTAGGGTTTTGGATCTATCCTTAGGATTTTGGAGTTGGGGGAGAGGAGGGAGGAGAAAGGAGGAAAAGGAGAAGACCGACCAGAAATATTGGGAGAGAGAAATTTTTTTGTTGAAGTGCGCGGGATGTAGAAGGATTTTGCCAAAAATTTAACTTAAAAAATATTACAAGTTTGCCACCACTCTAAACTATTAATGACGTTTTGTTTTATAAACGTTATAAAAAGTCCCGAATTAGCCCAAACCGTCATAGATAAAAGGTATTTTTCAACTTAATAACGCTTATGTATCAGCCGTCATTAAAACTCCTTGTCGAGCGTCATTAATAGGTCTTTTTGTTGTAGTGACCCCACATAATTTCTCTTTTTCCTATTTAAAAATATCTCGCCTTCTCTCTATACTTTACAAATATCTCATTTTATCTCTTATATATATACATATATATAAATATCTCTCTCCTCTCAAATATCTAACTCTCTCTCTCCTCACACACACACCTCACCCTCTCCCCATACCAGCACAGCACCCCCACCTGTACGCAGGACTAGTCCCTCCTCTCTCTATTCTAATTCTCTCTCTCTCCTCCCTTAATAACAACACACACCCCCACATATATTTCTTTCTCTCCCACTCTCTCTTTTTTCAACAACACACCATCACCAACAACACCATGCCATGGTCGACCCTCCTATGCTGACCACCTAGCTCCCTCTTCACCTCCATGTCGAGCCACCATCACCACCATCACAGCCACTCTCCTTCTTCTTCTCCATTCTAACATCACCATCACCATCTTCACCACACACGACCATCACCATCTTCACCACACACCACCACCACCATTAACACCACCACAAGCCACCCCCGGCCACCTTCTCCTCCTTCTCTTTTCACCCTCGGGCTCGGCCAACCATGGCCGAGCAGCAAGCATCAGAGCAGCGAGCAGCAGCGCAGTGCAGCAACTGCACGCGAGCATCAGCGTGATGGCAGCCGTGCGAGCACCAGCAGCCGCGCACCGCCGCGGCCGCCGCCGTCGCCGGCGAGCCCCCCTTGCTGGGCGCACCACCAGGCTACCTCCCCGTGGCGGCCACCGTCCTTCGGGATGCGCCGCCTAGGCGTTTCGTGCGTTTGGCAAGGGTTTCCGTCGGCGCGAGCTCGGAATGGATCCGGAAATGGTGTTCCATCGCAACGACTTCACACACGTTTTTTAGGAAATTCGACCGTTGGATCAGCGATTTCTTTGCTCCTCTCAATCTCGGTATATCCATCTTCACTCTTCTCAATTTTTATCCGTTAATTTTATCGTTTGATACATCAAAACCGGCCACAAAGTTGACCGTTTAAAATATGTTATTTTTGGACAGTTTTGCGGAGCCAACTTCGTCGGTTCGTATCTCCTCCATCGCAGCTCTGTATGGCATGCCACTGGTTCCTATGTGTAGCTGGTATAACCCTCTTCCTATCCCTCCAGTTTCGTTTCATTGTGAGCACGTTTGATTGGTTGAATTTGACGCCAAAGTTGGCCATCCAAATTCGTAATTTCCAAGTTGTTAATTTCCATTTTTGAATCAGGGACCCCGAATTCAATTTTTGACACCACCAGTAGACTCGTGACGTCATTCTGGCACGTTTTGATATAAAGTTTGTTAGATTTGGAGGACATGGGCCCTGGCACGTATTTTGGTACAAAGTGGGCCCCACAGTCCGGGTCAACGGAAGTTTTTGACGATGGGTCAACGGAATCCAATTCTGGACAGACCGTTGACTTCGTATCATCATTCTGGACTCGTTGACATATAATTTCTTGAGTTTTGTGGACATTGGCTCCGACACGCATTTTCGTGCAAATCGGAATTTCAATGTCCTGGTCAACGGACCAATTTGAGATCGGGTCAACGGAATTCAATTCTGGACATACCGTTGAGTTCGTATCGTCATTCTGAACTTGTTGACATATAATTTGCTAAATTTTGTGGACACTGGCTCTGACACGCATTTCCGTACAAATCAGAATTTTAATGTCCTGGTCAATGGACCAATTTGAGATCGGATCAATGGAATCCAATTATGGATATACCGTTGGGTTCGTATCGTTATTCTGAATTCGTGGGCATATAATTTGTTAGGTTTAGTGCACTTTTATTTTGGCACATTTTTCGGTACAAAGTGGGTTCGACACGGGCACCATTTTGACCCAAAATTACCTTTTTGCCCCTGTGTCCAAATTGGACTTATGGATAGGCTATTCTCGCTATTTTGACCATTCTGGACACGTTGGTGATGGTTGTTTCACCATCCGACAACATCTGTAGATTTTTACCCTATTATTATAATCTTTCTCCTTTGGTTGTATTTCGAGATCCATCGATTCTATTGATTTCACAATCACTGAAATTGATATGTTGACTTTGTAGATGTTTATAGAGACTAGCTTTTACCCAGTTGACCTTGGTTGACTACTTTGACTGAACGTCGAAGTAGAGTCAATATTTGACCTAGGTTAGACTAGTTTTGACCTTGGTTGATCACAGTTGACTATTTTGACCAAAAGTCAACCGGAAGTCAACCGTAGCCTAAAATTGATTAGAACTTGACCAGAGTTGTCCAGTTGACCAAAAGTCAACTGTAAGTCAACCCTTGACTTGCCTTGACCTAGTTTGACTTAGTATGACTTGATTTTACTTCCAAACCCTTATATTGATACAGTATTCCACCTATAGGTCCTCGAGGCACTGTTCTAGGACTCAGTTGACATATTCTACCAGATTGCAGGCGAGTACATTCTCTGATAATATTTCTGTTTTATATATCGTCTATGTTTCTTGTATTTAGTGTAAATATCCTTGTTTTCTTGACACATTGTTCACACGGATTGGTATTTCTCTGGATCCCGTCATGAGATGTTATTCCTCGCTTTTTTTGGTATATCTTGTGCAAGTCTTTCTTGTTCCTTGTGCATTGTATAGACACGATTCCTGCGAAGGCTAGCTACCCTCTCAAAGAATTGTGTGTCATGATGTGTCATGGTTGGATCCACTATACTAGTCGGGGAGTATTAGTGTAGATGTGTGGTCATTATCCTCCTTGTTTATTCTTGTAGACCTTGTTGAATAGCCAATCCTACACTCCACGTATGATTGGCCGGATCATTAGACCTTGTGCAGACCCAAGCCGGACACATGTTGTAGCTAGTACTCACACACTTAGATAGATGATTCTTGTACATGCCATGATCAGTTTTACTTGCCTTGTTCTAGCTCTAGATTTACAGCTTACCTTGCCATGATACTCATATGTACATTTTGTGATTTCTTGTATATTTTCTCTATTTACTGCTACATTTTCAATATCGTCTAATTAGAACTGTTATTTGAGATTTATGCTCGTTCCATCATGACTGGATATGTTGACAAAATTTTAGGAGTTGTTGTGCCCTCAGTTTTGGACTGCAGGATGTTGCTAGCTGGGGTGGTTCTCGGTATTCTTCACCGTGAGTTATCTCTCAGGAGTTCTAGGTCTGGTAGTTATTTAGTTTGTTATTGTTTTCCTCTGTTTTATTCTTGTCTTATATGATCCTCGTAGATTCTAGTTATTCTAGTGATATTATTATTATTCTTGTCTCATCTTCCTTAGTTTTTGTGATGTGATACGAGTACCTTTATAGTTTTTATGGATCTTTAGATAATGTAGTTAGTATTGGGTACTTGACAGCGCTCTACCGCCGATACTACGGCGTAGGCTGGGCGTGGCCCACGTATTCACACCGTATATCCGGGTGCGGGTCGTGACATCAGTCGTAGAGTCCATTCTCGAGGCACAACCCATTGAATATGGAACTTTATTCCGAAGAAGCCGATCCATAACGAGGAAAGGTTCTTAATTCAATCAGTCTCGATCAATCGATAGCGATAATATTTCTTAACCGTGCTCCCCGCGAATGAGAAACAGGGACGGTATTGGGATGGGTAACTATAATTGCCGAAGATGAGGAGGTCGCGTGAGAGGCGCCTGCTTAGAAAGGGGCAGGTAGTCACCGGAGAGGAGGGGGTCACTGGAGAGGAGGGGGTCAGGGATGCTTAGCACGGGGGTAGGAGGAGGGGAACGGGGGATGTCACGACCCGCTACCCAAATTGTTGGGCTGGGCCGAGCCATTGCCAGCCTACGCATGGTTAAAGCGTAGTAAGCTGTTCTAAGAATAGACAATAAAGGATCTAAGATGCTAACAGTTCTAATATCACATTTAAAAGGTTCATCACAATACAGCATCTATAAGCGAAAGTAAAATAAGTACAGACTTAATAATACACTTCCAAAGTATTAAACAGGAAACAAAGTCCAGTGACAACAAGATATATTCTAAACATTTCAATAACTAAGCCAAAAATAATCTAAGAGAGACTAGCAAGCGAGGTTCCCTACGGGGACTTCCTCGGGAGCAATGACCCGGTCCTCTGCAGTAGACCCATAGTAAGGATCACAGAGCAATTATTCCTCAGAAAGTATGCCTACAACGTTATCCTGTTAGGACGGAAGTAAGTACTGGTTCTACAGACTAAACATGCTGAGCATGGAATGAAAAGAGATGTAATAAATAAGAATCATGTCATATTACAGTCTATCATATAGAAGATATATTTTTTATGGCGACAGATGTATATGTAATATTTAAAAATGGAGCAGGCACGTGATCGGTCAATAGGTGTAAGATATACTGGCGTACAAGTCTACATGTAATAAAGTATACATATGTACAAGTGTACAAGCATAGGTATACATCCGTACAGAAATACGGGATAATGGCCTACGATAAGGTATGCATGTAATACGACCTTACTCGGTACATACGTACGAGAGAAGGGGGCATGGTCACGTACTCAACTATCAGTTTCCCCATAACCCAAGTCATAACATATGAGAGATACAAGAATAGTTTAAAGCATGTGAAAGATACTGAGAGCAGTTTAAAGCATGTGAAGCATACGATAGGTACATAGAAATATGTAAGATACAATTTTTAGTTTAAATAATTGTATTAACATTGTTCATACGCAATTCATTATCTTATGCAGTAAATTGAGTTTGTAGGGGTACTCGTCTCGAGCAAGACAAGGTGATAAGAATGCAGAGGAAGAAGCATGGTGTCCTGTCACTATCAAAAAGGGTATAACAAACTCAGATCCTATTCTATGTTCAAAACTCTAGACTGCTAACTCTAACACTAGTGGTATGCCATGACTTCTAACTGGGACACTTAGCTAAATGATGCCCTAGCATAGTAGACCAATTTGGGGTGACACTAAGCCTATAACCAACACTTAGAGTCCTTAGAAACTCAAGGATCATTTTAGAGTTTTACAAAACCCAATCATATACATATATACTAATAATAAGAATTAATTGTAATTAAGGGTGATACATAAGCAAAAATTTACAAATGTCCTCGGATAATAAAACAAATATTACCAACATGTCCAGAATGGTCAAATTAGCTAGGATAGCCTACCCATAAGTCCAATTTGGATACAGGAGCAAAAAGATAATTTCGGATCAAAACGGTATCCGTATTGGATCCACTTTGCACCAAAAAACGTATCAGGATAGAAGTCTATAAAACTTAGCAAATTATATGTCTACGCGTCCAGAATGACGATACAAACCCAACGGTATGTCCGAAATTGAATTTCGATGAGTCGATCTCAAAATGACCCATTGACCCGGATATTTGGAATCCAGTCTGCACAGAAATGCTGCTGATGCCAAAGTCCACTAAACCTAACAAAGTATATGTCAACGAGTCCAAAATAACGATACGAACTCAACGGTATATCCAAAATTGGATTCCGATGAGCCGACCTCTAAATGGCCCGGTGACTCGGACATTGGGGCCCACTTTGTACCGAAATACGTGTCAGGGCCCACGTCCTCTAAATCTAACAAACTTTATATGAAATCAATCCAGAACGACGTCACGAGTCTACTGGTGGTGTCAGAATTGGAATCCGGAGTCCAGGGTCCAAAATTAGGATTTTACAAGTTTAAAATTAGGAATTCGGACGGCCAACTTTGACGTCAAATTCTACTAAACAAACAAGCGCACTATGAAACAAAACTTAATGGACGGGAAGAGGGTTATACCAGCTGCGCACAAAAATTGGTGGCACGCCAAACGGAGCAGCGATGACGGAGATACAAGTCCACGAAGTTGGCTCCACAAAACTGTCCAAAAATAACAAAATTTGAACTGTCAACTTGGCGGCCGGTTTTGACATAGCAAATGATGGAATTAATGGTGGAAACTTCATGGGAGTGAAAAGGAATATACCGAGATTGTGACCGAAGAAACGGATCGACGATCCAAAAAATGTGCACAAAGTCGATGTCCCGAGACGAGGTTCTGAATTCGAAACCGAGCGCGTCACGACGTGATCCCGTGCCAAACGCACGAATCGGCTACGTGGAACGTCGGGGAAGGTGGTACACGCCCGGAGGGCTTGCCACAGTCGCACGAGGTCGGGGGGGTGGCCGGTGGCCGCGTGGTGGCGCGCCACACGTGGCCGCTACTGTTGCCGTCGGAGTTGCTGCATGCGCTGCTGCTGCGTTGGCTGTTGCAGCTGCTGCTGCTCGCTGCCATTGCAGCAGCTGCTGCTGCACTGGCCGTACGGCGGCACGGGGACCAGGCAGGGGCACGACGACGATGTCGGGGAAAAGAAGGAGGAGAATGGTGAGGATGATGATGGTTATGTTTATGGTGGTGATGGGGGTGTTTATGTGTGTAATGAAGAGAGAGATATATATTATAGAAAAGAGAGAGATATATTATTAAAGAGAAAGAGAGTGAAGGTCGGCTGGGGGTGTGTGTGCTGATGGAGAGAGGTGAGAATGAATGTAGGAGTGATTTAAGGAGGAGAGAGAAAGAGAGTTATATATATATAAGAGAGAAAATAAGATATTTGATAAAGTAGAGAGAGGAAGAGAGATATTTTTGTGTAGAGAGGAGTGATATATTAGTGGGGTGTATGGGTAGTCATATGAGGGGTCACATAAAATCTGGTTGGGTGTTGGGTCAAATTTGATTGAGTTTGGGCTAAGGTTTGATCATGATTATAAATTTAAATTATTTATAATCATTGATAAAATAGGAGGATGCGGGAGCTAAATTGAATGGGACACAGGTGTCATGTGGGTAGTAGGCTTAATGTGGGTCGTGTCCATATTTTGGGTCGACAGGTTTGGGTCGAAAGGGTGTCCCTAATTCAAGTTGAACATAAATGTGACTCCGTGGGACGAATTAAGATTGGGTCTTGTGTCAGAAAAGTTGTACGATAAAAATGACGCATAAGATGGTGTGTCTGAGTGGGACACGAAGGTCATGGGTGTAGGGTGTCTTAACTAGATCATGCAAGTGAAGTTGGTTTTGAGAAAACAACTAGTCTTGTGCTCCTAAATTAAAAGTCATGGCAATGTGCATATGATAATCATAAATAAAAGTGGGATTGGTCGAATTGCCTAAATTGACCCGAAAGTTGTGCAATACAAAAAAGTTCTGTCGCTAAACCGTCGTTCTTCCGTCGAGTATTAGCGACGGCTAGCGACGAATTGGCGACAAATTTTGCGTATCAGAAACACTCTGATACGCAGTTACCGACATATTACCGACGGACTTGTCCGTCGCTAAAAAGTAGTATCAAAAACTTTCTAATAATTGATTTGACGGAAATCCGTCGACTAACCGTCGCTAAATGTGTGATTCTTGATGACGACAATCCGTCGCTAAGCAGTCGAATGGCGACTGCGTAGCGACGGACTTGTTTAGCGACGGGCTATTTTCCGACGGATTTTTTCAGCCAAATTCCGTCGGTTAGCCGTCGGTAAGTCGATTTGCTGACGGATTAGCGACGGATATGGCCGTCGCTAATTCGATGTATTTTAGTAGTGAAAACTCATAAAGAGAGTTTGCTGAGATTAATATCTCTGACGCTCCAGAAATCAAAGTCACAGAAAAAGTACATTTAATGATCAAAAATAATTATAATAAAATATTTATTAAAAATAATTTATTTAGAAAATTTAAAATAAATCCTAAAATTTAGGGGGCTTACAGGGGATGCTTGGCGCGAGGGGAGGAGGAAGGAGTCACCGGAGTCGCCGGAAAGGAGGGGGTCGGAGGATGCTTAGTGGGGTGGGGAGGGGGGGGGGAGGGGGTCACTGAAGTCGCCGGAGAGGAGGGGCCGGGTCGAAGGTTTGGGCAGTTTGGGGATTATTTTTCGAAGGAAGCTCTAAAACGAAAATGAGAAAAGAAGCAGCAGCATGGAGGTTTTGATATTTCGTAGCGACGAAACACGTACGTCGCTAGTCCGTCGCTACATGTAAATTGACGTTTCAGCGACAGACTAGCAATGCGAATATGGACATTTAATTCAAAAGTTATAATCCTTCTCTAATCAGTCGCCCATATGTCGCTAATACAGCGACGAAATAGCTTCCGTCACTGAGGTCCGTTGTTATTTAAAAATATTTTTGTAGTGCATGGTCAGCCCTGAGCTCATGTGGGCCTAGGTGAACTTCCAAAATGGGGCCCTCATACTTAATGTAAAAAAAACAAACAAAAGCAAATTAAAATAAATTGTCATCACCAAAAATTGAACTAAGGACCTCCTCAAACCTAAAATAGTAACCACTACACTATAGTTGTTTTATGTTAAATAAGGTCAATAAAACATATTAGGTCTATTTTAGATACAAAAAATATTATATTTAAACTGATTTTTTTTGCCCTCAAGATCCTGAGCCCTGGACACTATATAATATATTTATATTTTCCTAGTGTATCCTTGTAGGGGGAAGTGAATCATTGAATTGGTGGGGGAACATTTTTTCTCCTTTTTTTTTTCTCTTCAGAATTAATTTCTTTTCCACGTATTTTCCACCTTGCAATCAAACACACCCTTAGAAGGGACGATTTTTCTTTTTTAAAATCGTGATTCCGCAAACCAAACGAGGCCAACTACTATCTTACATGCTGTGTCACTCAAGATATATGCGTCGTCTCATGAAAAGGAAAACACGTAGGGTGCGTTTGATTGCAAGGTGGAAAATGTGTGAAAAAGAAATTAATTCCATGGAATTATTTTCCTAGGAAAAAAATTCCATGGAATTTTAAAAATTTTCCATGGAAAACTTAATTTGGGTGTTTGATTGGCATTATTTTCCACGGAAAATAGTTATTTTCCATGGAAAATGATATTTTCCTATGGGTTGGACAAGTTTTATTTTCCACCATTTTAGATGAAAATATGGAAAATGATAGTTTTTTGGAAAATAATTCCATGAAAAATATAAGCTATCAAACACTACAATTGGTGGAAAATTTGTGATGAAAATATTTTCCATGGAAAAATAGCCCAATCAAACACAGCCTACGCCATTCCGATGCACTGAACTTCAACGGTTATATATATTTGGTGGTGAAGAAACTATGGTGATGGTGATGGTAATGGTTCGGCTAAGCACTGCACCTGTATGAAACAAACAAGATGCACTTCATGACAATGGTGACAAAATGCAATCAATCTATTGTTTGTTGGAAATGGAGAAGGAAAATGTATCGACAACCGCAAAACCTGGATCCGCCAGGTGTGACATGCACAGATGGATGGATGGCCCTCTCCAGGCAGTACCGGACTTGATTTTGACATCCGAGACTAACTTTAAATTTGGTACCCTTAAAACTTAATATCCATATTTTTTCAAAGACTGACGATACAATAATATTATTAACACAAAATTTAAAAAATAAAATAATAAATAAAATATATAATATCCAAAATAATATATATTACAACAAAATTATAACAAAACTGAAGATGTTCCAAACAAAAAAATAAAATTAATGTACCAGACAAATAAATAAAAAGAAACCTAACAATGTTTAGGGTATAATTCAAAGGGATTTTAATAAAATGGAAAAGAAAAAAATTGCAATTTATTCTCTTGTTCAGTTACATCCAAGAGGACCAAAAAAACCACACACACACAAAGGAGATTGACAACGACGAAATGGTAGAGAAGATTGAGACACAGGATAATGATAATGACGGAAGGATAGAGGAGATTGAGAACGGCAGAATATTAGAAAGAAGGAAGGAGATATGACTTTGACAGCAACCGCACAATTTTTTTTTACTCTGACTAACAGACTTGTCTCTTGGTATCTAGTATATGACGTTTAGATATCCTATAACAACTTCTCTTAGAGATTAAAAAAATTTGTTACGATGACTAAAATGATTAGAATGAGTTTGATGGGCTCTTGTTCATAATTGGACTAACATACAATGAATAATATATAATAAAAAAATGGTGCCTCTAAAATTTTGGGCCTGAGACGACCGCCTCATGTGCCTCATATTAAATTCGGACATGTCCCCAGGTAGGCGTCTCCCCCAACCGAGGAGACATCCACAACATTCCAACAGATACTAACTAAAGTTCAGATTAGGATTTGAAATTTGGAAAAGGCCAAATGAACCGAGGAGGGATACCACTACTAAAATCGAGCTGTCATATGTCACCCTTCTATTGGTTGAGACGTGGGACCCACAAAAATAATCCTCTATGCTATCTTCGTTCAAACGGTTCTGACCAATGGGGAGGCGACACATGGTGTCGGTTCATGCGTGGATCCTCTCGTGCGGTCTTGAAAGAACCATATTATATATATATATATATATATATATATATATATATATATATATATATATATATATATATATATATATATATATATATATATGAAGCAATGGGTAATTGTGGCGAACTCGCCTCCACTGGGGGTCGAACTCCAGACCACTTGGGCCGCATGCATCTCCCTTAACCACTAGGCTAGAGGTCACTTGCATATATATATATATATATATATATATATATATATATATATATATATATATATATATATATATATATATATATATATAAATATATATATACATATATATATATATAATGGGTTATAAGCAATGAACGTTTCTGACATTCTAAGAATCATGTACCGATAATAAAAAATGGTTTTCTTTTTTAATCTCTCAAAAAAAGAACATTTTTTTATACCGTAATGATCATGTTACTACAGTTTTAAAAAAATAGGGAGACATAAATTTAAGAATGAAGATTTCACATAAGAAATATATACGAAAGTTAACAATTTTGGAAACTTCCAATTTCTGGGGCTCTATGCGATCGCACAACTTGTACATGCTCAGAAAAGACCATCAATGGTGGAACCAAGTAGAACTGCAATTACTGTATATGATAATATAAAATCAAAGAGATCAACTTCTAATAGCAAGTACAACAAAGAAATAGGAATTTAGATTTACGATGCCTTTGCAATGTCTAGCGACAGCTAATTTCCTGCAACATTAGGGACACCATTTGTGATATATACCGTACGTCACAGGTGTAGCCACTACAAAAATTTGTCAGATTAGCGACGTTCCAAAACGTTGCTAATCACGGCCAAAACGTCGCTAAACTAAATTAGCGACGTTTTCTGGCGATGTTATTTAGCGACGCTAACAACATCGCTAAATAGCGACATCATTTGCGACGTTTTCTTGTGGTTGCCGATTAGCGACACAGTAGCGACGTTTTTGCGACGATGTGATGGCATCAGATTGTTTGTCATGTCAACAAATTAGCGACGTTTATATTCGTCGCTAACAGTTAGCGACGAATATAAACGTTGCTACAAACGTCGCTAAATTAAAAAAAATTCCAGAATACAAATGTACAATCCAAAATACAGAATCCAATCCAATCCAAAATACAGAATCTAATCCATGGGTTCGTCGACCCCTTCGGTGGAACACTCAACACCGGCACGCACAATACAATCCAGAATAGACCAAAAATAATTGGTCGTCTCCTCAAGCCTCTCGGAACATCACAATATGCATCACACATCACATAAACTAATATACATCACAATATGCATCACACATCACACAAACCAATATACATCACACACCAAAAAATAAATATCCATCATAATATTCAAAGGAGATATATCCATCAAAACAAATATCCATCACAATATCCAGAGGAGATATATCCATCAAAACAAATCCAGTCAATATATATATCTACTGTCGTCTATGCTGGGACAGATAGAACTCCCTCATCCAACGCGCATAAGTAGGATCCACGACAGCCAGATCAATATCCAGAGGAGACGGATGACTGGAACTCCCGATGAAACTGCCCTCTGGTGCCACCTTCTCTTTCACAGCTCCTTCGACTTTAGGAATTACTTCTGGAGCAGCTCTCTCGGTTGAACTGCCCTCTGGTGCCACCTCCTCTTTCACAGCCATTTGTGCCTCCCTCAAACGAGATCCTCGGGTCTTAGCTGCCATCTGTGAGAACGGGTACCATCTCATTTGAGTACATTTTCGAAAGCAGATAAAATACAAAAAATTTGATTTTTTGCCAAGTATGAGAACGGATGGCTCAGAACACAACCCAAAATTTATTCTAGCATACATTAGTGTGAATCATCTATGTTCTGTACATATGGTGTAGTATATGTTCTTATCGAATCTAGTATCTGAAGGATATAACAGAATCAAGATGAACCCACATAATATAATACTAAGACATCATCTACTACTAAAAGATATAGTGATAGGTTGTCGTATCATCATTGCCGAGAGATGAGGGTCGGAGGACAGTCAACTTCATCTACGGCTACATAGTTTCTGCCTCGCGAGTCGAATGGCTACAGGGACTATGTCCTGATCACCATGTCGTACTGTAGATTAATGCAAATGAAGCTGGAGCTGGAGCCAAAATACAGAATCTAAAATACAAAATATAGAATCCAATCCCTGGGTTCGCCGAAAATACAAAAACAAAGATTGACACACAATACTAATTCATATCTGTTTTAAGTATGAGAACGGATGGCTCAGAACACAACCCAAAATTCATTCTAGCATACATTAGTGTGAATCATCTATATTTTGTACATATGGTGTAGTATATGTTCTTATCGAATCTAGTATCTGAAGGATATAACAGAATCAAAATGAACCCACATAATGTAATATAAGACATCATCTACTATAATAACAGAATCAAAATAGGTTGTCGTATCATCATTGCCAAAGGATGGAGGTTAATTGGAGGAAGGTACTGCAGAAAGTGAAGACCGACATGAACTGATGCACGAAAATGAGGGGCTCTAAGCTGGAACAAGTAAAGTTGTGCTTTGGAAAAAAAACTCTTGTAAACTCTTTGCTCACAAAGTAAGATATAATTAAAGAATACAGAACAAGTTTCGAGTTCGTAACTCAAGTATAGAGTTTACAAGAGTTATAAACTCGATACTTGTTTTGTATTCATTATATCTTGCTTTGTCAACAAAGAGCTTACAAGAGTAGAACATCCAAAATACAACTTTACTTGTTACAGCTTTGATCTCCTCCTTTTCATGCGCCAGTTCATGTCAGTCTGCACTTTCTGCAGTAACGACCACAAGTTTTATGTTCTTTAACGATATATTTCACATGCTTAAATGCCAAGTGTTGGGACGAATGGCTCAGAACACAACCCAAAATTTATTCTAGCATACATTAGTGTGAATCGTCTATATTCTGTACATATGGTGTAGTATATGTTCTTATTGTATCTAGTATCTGAAGAATGTAACAGAATCAAGATGAACTCACATAATGTAATACTAAGACATCATCTACTACTATATAAGATATAGTGATAGGTTGTCATATCATCATTGCCGAGGGATGGGAGTCGAAGGATAGTCAACTTTATCTACGGCTACATAGTTTTTGCCTCGCCAGTCGAATGGCTGCAGAGACTATATCCTGATCACCATGTCGTACCATAGATAAATGCAAATGGAGGTGGAGCTGGAGCTGGAGCCAAAATATATAATCCAAAATATAAAATACAGAATCCAATCCCTGGGTTCACCGAAAATACAAAAACAAAGATTGACACAGTACTAATTCATATCTGTTTTAAGTGTGAGAACGAATGGTTCAGAACACAACCCAAAATTCATTCTAGCATACATTAGTGTGAATCATCTATGTTCTTTACATATGGTGTAGTATATGTTCTTATCGAATCTAGTATCTGAAGTATATAACAGAATCAAGATGAACCCACATAATGTAATACTAAGACATTATCTACTACTAAAAAATATAGTGATAGGTTGTCGTATCATCATTGCCGAGGGATGAGGGTCAGAGGACAGTCAACTTCATCTACGGCTACATAGTTTCTGTCTCGCCATTCGAATGACTGCAGGGACTATGTCCTGATCACCATGCCGTACCGTAGATTAATGCAAATGAAGCTGGAGATGGAGCCAAAATATAGAATCTAAAATACAAAATACAGAATCCAGAATACAAATGGAGCTGGAGCTGGAGATACAATCCAGAGATTGATACAATACTAATTTATATATGTAGTCCAATACAAATAGTCTAATACAGACACAACCCAATACAAATAGTCCAATACAAATAAGTACTAATAGCTAATGACAACTGTGATGCCTATAGTTCGTATTACGTATTTTAGAATATGTGTACGTATCTTATCCTGTATTGCATGTCTCCTTGCTTGGTTTATTGGGTATTTCCATTTGCTTGGCCATGGTTCATCTTGGTTTGGTTTGGCTTGTATTGGTTAGGCTTGGTTCGATTTTGGTTGAGAACCAACCCACCTACCTACCACCACCATCCCCATTTATTAGCCCCCTCTCCTTTCTTTCTCCTTATTACTCTTCTTCTTCCCAACTATTAACTCCTCACCAACCTGTGAGAGAGAGAGAGAGATCTAGGCAAGTGCATCTTGCTTCATAGAGGAACCCGAATTTTATTGTTCTATTCTCTTCTTCACAGCATTATAAAGCACTTTAGTACTGGGCATTTCTAATTTCCATGGCTCATTGCTTGTAGATCTAAGTTTATGTCATTTTCGGATTTCTTAGATTTTGATCTATTTAACCTTGTTATTTTCAAGTTTTGATGGTTCTATGTTGTAGAGGATTTTATTCTGCCCCAATTTGACCTATGGAAGTTTGGATTTGGACTCAGGATGAAAGATTCATGGAGCTTGGGAGCCATGGCTTGAAGGGTTCTTCTTCTCGAAAAGGATGGAGAAGAAGCACAGTTCATAGCCGCATGAACTTAGCCGCATAGCATTTATGCGGCAAGTTCCCTCGCTGCCGCATAAGCCTTGCTGCATTCTTCTTAGCCGTATAGCCTATGCCGCAGGAACTTAATTAACTCCCTGGCCGCATGAAGATTTGATTTTGAGCCGTATAAGGTCTATTTACTAGCCGTATGGGGGCCAGTCTAACCCAACCGCATGAACTAAACCCAGCCGCATGAGTTGATTCTGTCGCATAAAAATATTCAGCCGCATGAAGCTTCTGATCGCCCGAGCCGCATGAACTTGGAACTCCTTAGCCGCATAAAGCCGTGGCAACTTCTGGCCGTATAGGCCCCTGTTTTCCTCTAGCCGCATGGACCCACGTCCCCGCCAGCCGTATATGCTCCGCTCCCCCAACCGCATGAGGCCGAGTCATTCCCAAGCCGCATAGGCCTTCTTCCCTGGCCGCATGGGAACTAGTCCTTTCCCAGCCGTATAAGGGTTCATCCCTGCTAGCCGCATGAGAACCCCACTACCTGAGCCGCATGAACTCGATTTCTGGGCCGCATGGGCCCGCATCGATCCAGCCACATGGAATCATCTCTCTGAGCCGCATGCCTCCTCCCCATGCCTTGCCTTATTATTTAATTATTATTATTTTATTATTATTGTTAACTCATGTCTTATAACTCTCAGTGTAATATTGGGTCTCTTGATGAATGTTTGTACTATGTTATCCTGCACATGTACCATAAATACGACAGTGACCCGTAGTGGTGCACTCCTGACAAGTAACATGACATGATAGTGGCCAGCCGTGGCACACTCCTGACAAGTAACCTGACATGATTTATCCTGATAAACTGTTACGACGGCTCTATGACATGATATGACCAGTATAAATAACCTGGACACCGTGGACGATTGTGCTTGTACAAATAAACCAGTCCTGTCTTGCATCATGTTTAGGAAGGGACTCCTGAGTACCACGGTCATGAGTACCTACTGAAATGGACTAAGGCTAATAACTAGAATAACACAGTAGTCATGAAGAGATTTCCCAGCTACAGGCAATCCCGTTACCTGGGTGTGCCTGGGATTTGTAGCCTACCGTCGAGTAGGGCACATTTCCAGCACACTGTCATGTGTTGCACCCTTCAAGCTACTTAAGGGTACGTGCATTTCCTGGACGATGTACCCACCTGAATTCAACCCTTAATATTCGACATGGGTAACCTGGATTGTCTACAGGGCTTGTGGCTGTGGAATAATCTCGCTGCATCTTATTAGTAACTAGGCCTGTGATAACCTTAGTTAGTTAAAGTATCAAGTCGTACTCATTGCTTGGTCGTAATTGATTGGATGGCATAACCAGTCTACTCTTGTCTTGATCATGTACAAGATTGTTACATGACCTGATTTTTTATATTATATGTCGATAAATGGTGGAAAGCCAAGTTCCATTTAGATGAAGGGTTACAATCCCGATTCTTGTTTGGTTTACGGATTGTAACCTGGTTATCTGAATATTTCCATGGTTATCTCGTCATATATCATCCTGGTATATTTTTTTATTTCCAGCTCTTACTATTTATTATACTCGTACTAATTGCTGGTTTTAGTTCCTAAGTGAAGCGTCCTTTGTGGCACTTGCTCTTTCTGGGGTCTGACCCAGCTGGTTTTGTATGGCCAGATTTTGGAGCAGCTCCAGAGGATCTACCGATTTTCCAGCCCGATGGTGACCACCAGGCGTAACCAGGGCAACGAGTGGGTTTATTTTTGATCTTCCATTTTATTGTAAAAATATTCTTTTGAGGCGTTTAGCCGACGAGCACCTGTTTAGCTCGGCTGTATTTACTTACTGTCTGCCTACGGGCTGTAACATGATTGACAGATCCTAGGGTTGATCATGTATGACTAAACTCTTGCTAGTCCTCATATTTTGTAATGACTAGCTTCATGATCAGCTGAATATGTAATGTTTGGGATGCCTTACTATTGTATATTTGGTGATCTTACATCTTGTAATATTTACTTACTTGCTTGTGATTAAGACACTAGGCTTGTTCATGACCATAAGAGACTGTTGGCTTGTAGTTAAACCCTCATATATCTAGACAGCCGTGACCGTATAGCGAGGTGGATTGCACTTCAATATACGTAGCTGGCTATGTTTGCCTTCGCTCTCTAGTATTCTGGTTCCGGGGCGTGACATGGTTTAAGTGGTGGCCCATGCAGGTCTTGTAAATCAAGATATGTGAGGATTTATCGAATAGATGTCTCAATCAGCACTCGCCATTGGTCTCTGTTCGTATCCTCTGAATCCCTGAGAATTCTTGTCCTGATCACATGACTTGTATCGTTGATCTGTCCTGGTCCTTCCTTATTGTTCCCTATGTCGTCTTCTTCAGCGGTATTGTACCTGGCCCTGCCGATCAGCAAGGCGGAGCACCTCCCGTGGACCAGCAGCAACCCGGAGATCAAGCCCAGCATTCGGGAGTAGCCTCCAGAGTCGTGCCTACTAGAGGAGAGCCACCAGTCCAACCAGTTCAGCCTGCAGAACCTGATGATTGCACTTTGGTAGGTCTCATCAGGACCTTGATAGCTTCCCAGGATCGTCGAGGAGATGCCTTGCACCAGGCAGTGACAGATACTTTGACCAGATGCGGTCACCCAAGGAACAGCGCGGCCAACAGCTTCAAGCGCCTGAACCCTCCATTCTTTTATGGTAGCGAAGATGCGATCGTCGCAGATGCTTGGCTTCAGGACACGGAGGTGATTCTAGAAGCAGCCAGGAATTCCAGAGAACGAGAAGGTGGCCGTAGTGCGTCTGCAGTTATTAAATCTTGCCCGCAGCTGGTGGGCGGCGCAGGCCATTGGATTAGTGGCCCCAATTGCTTGGGCAGTATTCAGAGAGAGATTCCAGACCAAATATTTTGATGTTGTAGCTCAGTATGATCTACAGACGAGGTTCACCAATATGAAGCAGATGGGCAAGACGGTCGACGGATATACGGCCGAGTTTTCTAGACTCAGTCGGTTTGCTCCCACCTTGGTGGCAACCGAGTATGATAGAGCTCAGCGATTTCAGCAGGGACTTCATCTGGAGATTTTATTGGCGGTTGAGCAGTTCGAGCATCAAACTTTTGATGCAGTCTTGAGAGGAGCTAGGAGACATGAGTATACCTCCCAGAGGATTGTGGATAGGACCGGAGGTCGAAAGAGATCTCACGGCCAGATGATTTAGTCTTCAGTACCAGCCCTGGCAGCCAGGGCTTTGACTATTGGAGCTCCGAGGCGGGTGGCCTCAGTAACGTCGGTTCAGCATTTAGCCCCGACATATCCTCAGCAGCAGAAGCAGAAGCCCTCTTTCGCGGTAGGATGTTCTCATTGCGGGAAGCCAGGACATGTGGTGGCAGAATGTCGCAGGGCGCAGGGATTATGCCTAGCTTATGGAGCAGCAGACCATAAGGTGGGGTCCTGTCCGAATAGGGGTAGTTCATCATCGTCCAATCTTTCTAGTCCTTTGGTGAGAGGACCAGCACCAATCCAGCAACAGCAATATCAGCCTCAGAGGCCCTTGCCGCCTCAGTCCCAGGCCTTCCAGCAACAACACCCCCAGCAGTATGCACAAGCCCAAGCCCAGATCCAGAACAGGCAGCGAGGATTTTAGTAGAGGGGACCAGCACCCCGAGGGCACGGTCAGGCTATGGTGATGACCGTAGAGGAAGGATTGGCACCAGGAGAGGTAGTGGCAGGTACTATTCTCGTCAACTCCTTTCCAACTTTAGCTTTATTTGATTTTGGTGCATCGTATTCATTTATGTTTGCACGATTTACGACACGGATAGGGTTGGAGCCCGAGTCATTATCAGTAAGGCTCAATATACTTACTGGTAACGGGCTTGTGGGAGTAGATAGAGTGTTTTCCTCGTGTTGGATCGTAGTTAGAGGTAGAGAGTTCTCCGCTAGATTGATAGAATTCCCGATGGCCGATTATGATATAGTCTTAGGGATGGATTGGTTGAGGAACCAGTATGCTAGGATAGACTGTCACATTGGCAGGGTTGTTTTTAGTATTCCAGGCGAGCCGGAGTTTTCCTTCTCTCGAGGCAAAGTTGAACCTTCTCCTCCAGTATTGCGGATGGCAGTAGCAGTAGTGCAGTTACCTCGAATAGTCGAGGAGTTTCCAGATGTTTTCCCAGAAGAGCTTCCAGGTATGCCGCCAGAGCGAGAGATCGAGTTCACCATCGACTTGATTCCCAGAACAGCCCCAGTGTCAGAGAGAGTCTACAGGATGGCACCGTCGGAGCTAGAGATATTGTACAAGATGATTGAAGAACTTAGAACCAAGGGATTCATTCGTGCTAGTGGATCGCCTTGGAGAGCCCCGATGCTTCTTGTGAAAAAGGAGGATGGTACGTCCAGGTTATGTGTTGATTATCGTACCTTGAACTCAGTGACAATCAAGAACAGATACCATCTCTCGAGGATAGATGACTTGTTTGATCAACTCAAGGGGGCAGCAGTATTCTTGAAGATCGACTTGCGATCACAGAGCAGGACATCCCGAAGACAGCTTTCAGATCCCGGTATGGGCATTGGGAGTTCCTTGTTATGCCCTTTGGAGCAACCAATGCGTCGGCTGTATTCATGGATCTCATGAATCGCATCTTCATGCCGTATTTAGACGAGTTCGTAATTGTGTTTTTGGACGACATCCTGGTCTACAGTAAGAGTATAGCGGAGAATGAGTAGCATCTCCGTGTGGTTCTTCAGATTCTTAGGGAGCACCAGTTATATGCCAAGTTCAGTAAATGCGAGTTCTGGCTCGATCGCATTTCATACTTGGGTCATATCATCACCAGAGGAGGAGTAGAAGTGGATCCCCAGAAGATCATGGCTATTGAGTCGTGGCCAGTACCCAGCACGGTTGCAGAAGTTCATAGCTTCTTTGGATTGGCCGGCTACTACCGGCGGTTTGTTTCAGACTTTATTCGGATCTCAGTGCCATTGACCCAGTTGATCCGTAAGGATGTGCCGTTTGCTTGGACAGCAGAGTACCAGGATTCTTTTGAGAGGATGAAGCAAGGCTTGATGACGGCTCCCATTCTTACGCTTCCAGATGGGACCGGATGATTCTCAGTGTATTGCGATGCTTCAGGCAGAGGTTTATGATGTGTTTTGATGCAGCATATGAAGGTAATAGCTTATGCGTTATGACAACTTCGTGATCATGAGAGGAATTACCCAACCCATGATTTGGAGCTGGCAGCCGTAGTGTTTGCACTTAAGTTATGGAGGCACTACTTGTATGGAGATAGGGTGGAGATTTTTACCGACCACAAGAGCCTGAAGTATGTTTTCACCCAGAAGGATCTTAACATGCGTCAGAGGAGATGGCTGGAGCTTCTTGTGGATTATGATGTCAACCTATAGTACCATCCTGGGAAGGCCAACATCGTTGCAGATGCGTTGAGCAGGAGAGCCGGAGCTTATTTCCCAACAGCGCAACCAGAGCAGTTAGCAGATCGTCAGAAGATGGGTCTAGAAGTTGTTCTCCCTCCCAGTGTGGCATTGATGGCCAGCATACAAGTTCAGTCCACTATAGTCGAGAGGATCCGGATGGCACAGTTAGCAGATTCCAAGCTTCAGCGACTCAGAGCAGAGTATGAGGCAGGACGAAGACCAGAGTTATATATCCATGAGGATGGTACACTTCGACATGGTAATCGTCTTTGTGTACCCAGCGGAGATATCAGATAGGAGATCATGGCAGAGGCCCACAGTTCTCAGTATTCCATTCATCCCGGTGGTACGAAGATGTACCGTAATATTCGTCAGCACTTTTGGTAGAATGGCATGAAGAGAAAGATAGCCCGGTTTGTCTCTCGGTGTTTGGTTTGCCAACAAGTTAAAGCTGAATATCAGAGGCCAGCTGGACTTCTTCAGCCCTTGCCGATTTCATAATGGAAGTGGGAGCATGTGACCATGGATTTCGTGGCTGGATTACCTAGATCTCCAACTGGTCGAGATGCTATTTGGGTTATAGTTGACCGGCTCACGAAGGCGGCCCACTTTCTTTCATTCAGAGTTGGTCAGTCGACGGCTCAGCTAGCAGAGATGTATCTCAGGCAGATCGTCAGGCTTTACGGTGTGCCAGTCAGTATCACCTCGGACAGAGATTCCAGATTTACGTCAAACTTTTGGCGTAGCCTGCAAGAGAGATTGGGAACTCACCTCCAGTTTAGCTCAGCATATCATCCGCAGACAGATGGCCAGTCGGAACACACAATTTAGACCTTTGAAGACATGTTACAATCTTGCACACTCGACTTTGGTGGTTCATGGAAAGATCACCTGCACCTGGTGGTGTTCTCATACAACAACAGTTTCCAGGCCAGTATCCAAATGGCACCATTCGAGGCACTGTATGGTAGGAAGTGCAGATCCCCGCTAGCCTGGGATGATGTTGGAGAGAGGCAGATGCTTGGTCCAGAAATGATTGTCCAGAGAGTTGAAGTGGTCAGAAGAGTCAGGGATCACCTTCGAGTTGCCCAAGATCGCCAGCGTCATTGGGCCGATTCTTATCGGCGCCCTCTTGAGTTTTTGGTCGGCGACCATGTATTCCTGAGGATTTTGCCTAACCGTGGCGTCATTCGTTTCGGCGTACGGGAAAAGCTTAGTCCTAGGTATATAGGGCCATTTGATATTATGGAGCGAGTAGGTGATGTATCATATCGTCTCGCTCTTCCGCCGTCGCTACGTGAGGTGCATGACGTGTTCCATGTATCCCAATTACGACGGTATATCCCGGACCTGAACCACATCCTGGATCATTCAGAACTGGTTGTTGGAACCAACCTTTCGTATGAGAAGAGGCCCGTGTCTATATTGGACCGAAGAGAGAAGATGCTCAAGAACAAGACTATCAAGTTAGTCCAACTTGCTTGGGGTCATCACTCTTTAGGTGAGTCAACATGGGAGCGTGAGGATGACATCCGATCGCGATATCCCGACATATTTGATTCGTAAGGTATAATGTCCTTCATATGCCTTACACCCTTAGTTTCTTGCTTGAATGAATGATTGATTACCTAGTTATAACTTGATTGTGATTAGTATAACTTGCTCTTATCCCTCTAGCCTATTAATTAAATTCCGAGGACGAAATTCTTTTAAGGTGGGTAGAGTTGTGATGCCTATAGTTTGTATTACGTATTTTGGAATACGTGTACATATTTTATCCTGTATTGCATGTCTCATTGTTTGGTTTATTGGGTATTTCCATTTGCTTTGCCATGGTTCATCTTGGTTTGGTTTGGCTTGTATTGGTTAGGCTTGGTTCGATTTTGGTTGAGAACCGACCCACCTACCTACCACCACCATCCCCATTTATGCCCCCTCTCCTTTCTCTCTCCTCATTACTCTTCTTCTTTCCTACCATTAACTCCTCACCAACCTGTGAGAGAGAGAGAGAGAGAGAGATCTAAGCAAGTGCATCTTGCTTCATGGAGGAACCCGAATTTTATTGTTCCATTCTCTTCTTCACAGCATTCAAAGCACTTTAATACTGGGCATTTCTAATTTCCATAGCTCATTGCTTGTAGATCTAAGTTTATGTTATTTTTGGATTTTTTGGGTTTTGATCTATTTAACCTTGTTATTTTCAAGTTTTGATGGTTCCATGTTGTAGAGGATTTCATTCTGTCCTAATTTGACCTATGAAAGTTCGAATTTGGACTCAGGATGAAAGATTCATGGAGCTTGGAAGCCATGGCTTAAAAGGTTCTTCTTCTCGAAAAGGATGGAGAAGAAGCACAGTTCATAGCCGCATGAACTTAGCCGCATAGCATTTATGCGGCAAGTTCCCTCGCTGCCGCATAAGCCTTGCTGTATTCTTCTTAGCCGCATGGCCTATGCCGCAGGGACTTAATTAACTCTCTGGCCGCATGAAGATTTGATTTTGAGCCGCATAAGGTCTATTTACTGGCCGCATGGGGGCCAGTCTAACCCGGCCGCATGAACTAAACCCAGCCGCATGAGTTGATTCTGCCGCATAAAAATATTCAGCCGCATGAAGCTTCTGATCGCCCGAGCCGCATGAACTTGGAACTTCTTAGCCGCATAAAGCCGTGGCAACTTCTGGCCGTATAGGCCCCCATTTTCCTCCAGCCGCATGGACCCATATCCCCGCCAGCCGCATATGCTCCGCTCCCCCAACCACATGAGGCCGAGTCATTCCCAAGCCGCATAGGCCTTCTCCCCTGGCCGCATGGAAACTAGTCCTTTCCCAGCCGCATAAGGGTTCATCCATGCTAGCCGCATGAGAACCCCACTACCTGAGCCGCATGAACTCAAATTCTGGGCCGCATGGGCCCGCATTGATCCAGCTGTATTGAATCATCTCTCTGAGCCGCATGGCTCCTCCCCGTGCCTTGCCTTGTTATTTAATTATTATTATTTTATTATTATTGTTAACTCATGTCTTGTAACTCTCAGTGTAACATTGGGTCTCCTGATGAATGTTTGTACTATGTTATCCTGTATATGTACCATGAACACGACGGTGACCCGTAGTGGTGCACTCCTGACAAGTAATATGACATGATAGTGGCCAGCCGTGGTGCACTCCTGACAAGTAACCAGACATGATTTATCCTGATAAGCTGTTGCGACGGCTCCATGACATGACATGACCAGTATAAATAACCTGGACACCGTGGGCGATTGTGCTTGTACAAATAAACCAGTCCTGTCTTGCATCATGTTTAGGAAGGGACTCCTGAGTACCACGGTCAGGAGTACCTACTGAAATAGACTAAGGCTAATAACTAGAATAACACAGTAGTCATGAAGAGATTTCCTAGCTACAGGCAATCCCGTTACCTGGGCGCGCCTGGGATCTGTAGCCTGCCGTCGAGTAGAGCACATTTCCAGCACACTGTCATGTGTTGCACCCTTCAAGCTACTTAAGGGTACATGCGTTTCCTGGACGATGTACCCACCTGAATTCAACCCTTAATATTCGACCTGGTAACCTGGATGGTCTGCAGGGCTTGTGGCTGTGGAATAATCTCGCTGCATCTTGTTAGTAACTAGGCCGGTGATAATCCTAGTTAGTTAAAGTATCAATCCGTACTCATTGCTTGGCCGTGATTGATTGGATGGCATAACCAGTCTAGTCTTGTCTTGATCCTGTACAAGATTGTTACATGACCTGATTTCTTATATTATCTGCCGATAAATGGTGGGAAGCCAAGTTTCGTTTAGATGAAGGGTTACAACCCCGGTCCTTATTTGGTTTACGAGTTGTAACCTGGTTATCTGAATAGTTCCATGGTTATCTCGTCATATATCATCCTGGTATGTTTTTCTTATTTCCAGCTCTTACTATTTATTATACTTGTGCTAATTGCTGATTTTAGTTCCTAAATGAAGCTTCCTTTGTGGTACTTGCTCTTTCTGGGGTCTGACCCAGCTGGTTTTGTATGGCCAAATTTTGGAGCAGCTCCAGAGGATCTATCGATTTTTCAGCCCGATGGTGACCATCAGGCGTAACCAGGGCAACGAGTGAGTTTATTTTTGATCTCCCACTTTATTGTAAAAATATTCTTTTGAGACATTTAGCCGATGAGCACCTGTTTAGCTCGACTGCATTTACTTACTGTCTGCCTACGGGCTGTAACATGATTGACAGATCCTAGGGTTGATCATGTATGACTAAACTCTTGCTAGTCCTCACATTTTGTAACAACTAGCTTCATGATCAGCTGAATATGTAATGTTTGGGACGCCTTACTATTGTATATTTGGTGATCTTACATCTTGTAATATTTACTTACTTGCTTGTGATTGAGACAATAGGCTTGTTCATGACCATAAGAGACTGTTGGCTTGTAGTTAAACCCTCATGTATTTAGACAGCCGTGATCGTATAGCGAGGTGGGTTGCACTTCAATATACGTAGCTGGCTATGTCTGCCCCGCTCTCCAGTATTCTGGTTCTGGGGCGTGACAACAACCACGTAGCTCACGCAAACGCTCAGTGATACGATCGTGCAACCACTTTGAATAAGTGGGATCGACAGCGGCAGGAGAGATGCAGCCCATTGCAAGTGTTAGATGAATAGAACTCCCGGTCTCACTAGCTACCGGTGCCACTTCCTCCTTAACAGCAGGAGGAGCCACCTCAGTATTCAGTATTTTCCTCAAACGACGTACCGCTGCTTGGGTCATGGGTGCCATCTGGTAAGATCGATATTCACAAATAATATAATTGTAACATAAGCAAGCTAACTATAAAGGAACCATCATCTCATTTGAGTACATTTTCGAAAGCAGATAAAATACAAAACATTCAATTTTTTGCCAAGTGTGAGAAAGGATGGCTCAGAACACAACCCAAAATTTATTCTAGCATACACTAGTGTGAATCGTCTATGTTCTGTACATATGGTGTAGTATATGTTCTTATCGTATCTAGTATCTGAAGAATATAACAGAATCAAGATGAACTCACATAATGTAATACTAAGACATCATCTACTACTATATAAGATATAGTGATAGTTTGTCGTATCATCATTGCCGAAAGATAAGGGTCGAAGGACAGTCAACTTTATCTACGACTATATAGTTTCTGTCTTGCCAGTCGAATGGCTGCAGGGACTATGTCCTGATCACCATGTCGTACCGTAGATAAATACAAATGGAGCTGGAGCTGGAGCCAAAATACAGAATCCAAAATACAAAATACAGAATCCAATCCCTAGGTTCGTCGAAAATACAAAAACAAAGATTGACACACAGTACTAATTCATATCTGTTTTAAGTGTGAGAACGGATGGCACAGAACACAACCCAAAATTCATTCTAGCATACATTAGTGTGAATCATCTATGTTCTGTATATATGGTGTAGTATATGTTCTTATCGAATCTAGTATCTGAAGGATATAACAGAATCAAGATGAACCCACATAATGTAATACTAAGACATCATCTACAACTAAAAGATATAGTGATAGGTTGTCGTATCATCATTGTCGAGGGATGAGGGTCGGAGGATAGTCAACTTTATCTACGGCTATATAGTTTCAGCCTCGCCAGTCGAATGGCTGCAGGGACTATATGTCCTGATCACCATGTTACCAATTAACCAACCAACAAAACTACTTGTTATAAATATCGGCACTATCGGTGCTTTGGAATCAGAGTATCACATTTTTTGGTGTCAGAAAACAAATAATTATTAGTAAATTATCAGATTTTTCAGAACTATCGGTGCCCCTAACCCTCCCCTCCCCCTGATCCCCTCCCCCAGTCGCCCCCACCCCCTGCTTCCCTCCCCCAGCCGCCCTCACATCCCCCCCCGCCCCTCCCCCCCCCACACACACACACCCACCCCTAACCCGAACCCTAACCCTAACTCCCCTCCCCCAGCTGCCCTCACCCTCCCGCCCCTCCCCCCCATACACCCACCCCTAACCCGAACCCTAACCCTAGCTCCCCTCCCCCCAGCCCCCTCCTCACCCCCAGCCTCCCTCACCCCCCTGCCCCACCCCCCAGCCACCCTCCACTCACCCAACAACCACCCGCATCCCCCCTGCCCCTCCCCCCGAGCCACCCGCACCCCCAACCACTAACAACCAAAATAGAGAGAGAGGGATAGGGGGAGAGTCACGTACCGAAGAGGGAGGAGAGTCGCCAGAGAGAGTGAGGGCGCCGGAGGGGGGAAGGAGAGAGAGTGAGAGAGTAAAATGGGGAAAAATGAATCGGTAGGGGAATATAATTAGAATTTAGCGACGTTCATACTAACGTCACTAAATTAGTCGCTATTAGCGACGTCATAGCGACGTTTCGCGACGACTAGCTCATGTAACTAATATACGTCATTGTCACGTCTCTATTTTCGTCGCTAGTCGCGACTGTTAGCAACGTTTCAATTATACGTCGCTAATGTCAATAATTTAGCGAAATTTTAGGAACATCGTTAAATTTACGTCGCTAATTGAGCAGATTTTAGTAGTGAGCAAGTCATTACGATATTACAGTACGTTACAAGTGTAGCAACGTATTTAGTTATGATATTTGCGACTCATAGCGACATATGATACGTGTTAATCTTTTGATGTATCAAGTTATTATGGTTTGTCGCTCTAGAGTCTTCACTTAGTCACAATCAACGACTAATTTTATGACATCCAAATACGTCACATTAGCAACATCGTGTGTCAGAGTCGCTAAATTCGTCATTATTTCAGTTTATTTTTTAGTGGATATGTACTAGAGGGAGATTCAAATTAGTATATGATCTGATCTCATGTTAAAGACTATGTACTAAAACTTAGAGTTGTAGCGAGGACCTAGATTTACCTATTGCATTTAGGGGTGAGCATTATTCAGTTTGGACCGAAAACCGAAACGAACCAAATAAGAGATTCGGTTTTGGTTTCGAAAATACTAAAAAAAAATATTTGGTTTCAGTCCAAAATCGAAAACCGAATAAGACTTGTGCAATTTTATAAATACTCTCAATTCTATGCATATGTTGTAAATAAAATGTATATATTTTGAAAGCAACAATTCTATTTATGTGTTTTGAAATAAAACTTTAGTAATTTAATAACTAGTCTAACTTTGGACGCAAATATAAAAATATATATTTTACCATTTAACTACGATTTCAATTTTGAACTCCACCCATTAGAAATAGTTCATCCGAACAAACCGAATAAACTGAATCGTTGTTCAGTTTGGTTGACTAATTTTGGTTCGGATTCGATTTTAGATTTTATGAATTTTGATTTATTCAGTTTTGACTACATTAGTTCGGTTGAAACCGAATAAACGTAACGGTCACCCCATTTTGGGGGCATTGGCTTAGTTGCAAAAACTTCAATGTTACTGCCAACTTGCTCACTCACAATGTGAAGCAAACAACTACCAACTGGGCTCCACTTTGACTAACTTATTTCTTTATGGCTATTTATGTAACAAACAAATAAGGGATGGATAGTTTCATATTAAGCATTTACTTGAGGCTACTTAATACATTATTTTTTGCTTTCAAGGCTAGGGTTTTTCCATTATGGTCTTTTGAGTACATCTTCAATATATTTTAAAAAACAATAAAGCTAGTTGGATAGAATCTATCCGGATAGAGAGGGGACAGATTTGATATATTTTGTATATATTTAATTCTCTATATTATGTCATACTTTTTTTATGTCCAGATTAACCTTTTACCAAATTCAAATTGAAATGAGTTTAAAATTTGAATTTGTACTCATCTCTGTCATCATTAATATTATTAGAATTCCAACATAATTAATTACTTCTAACAATAAAGTTCCAAACATTTTAGTATAACTTCAGCATTACTTTTCATCTAAACGTTTTATTCTTCCTTCATCCATTATATTTTAGTCTTCCTTCAGCCATTACTTTGTTCTTGATTAACCATTACTTTTTTTTTGATTATTTTTTATTTTTTATGTTTTATATTTTATTAGTTGTTCATACAATGCATCGTTGCATCGTTGTTCTGCATCTCGCCAACTTTTTACACCATATATCTCTTCTTCTTCTTTTTTTTCTTTTTGAATGCTTCTCTCACTTTCTCTCTGGTTGCTTTCTATTGTTTATTCAAATAGCAACCCCTAGTTCCCCTTATGCATTCATTCAATCCTTGTTAGACGGGAAAGCATTTGTGAAGAAGAGACCTTAGGAAATTGCATATTCATTATTGCTTAATTGGGTTGAGCATTTGGGAAGGAGAAGCAGACAAATTGGAGCTAAAATGCTTAAAGGTAACTAAGTAATAAAACAACCTACTTAGAGTGTTAATAGCTACATCTAATGGTTCTATCCGGATAGATTCTATCAAAAAATTAGCTTCCTTCAAAAAAAATCATAGAGGTTTCTCTTTTATTTTGGTGGATTCCAAAGCTTATGGATTCAAGTTGATTATAAATTCTACAAGTTAGTACAATATTTCAAAGCTTATGGACATGACATAATGAGACCCTTGAATTCAAGCATCTTGGTGGATTCAAGGACAACTTAATTAAGATGATGTTTTGGTGACCTCAATAATTATTATTTTGGTTCCACAACTCCCCTTCATTTGTAGGACCTATTTCTCTATGTCACTATACGACTTGGGTTTGTTTCTCTTTCTAAATAACAATAAAAGGCAACTAGCTTTTCTAGACATAAAATATAATAATTACTTCAAGGGATATTTTAGCAAATGTCCTCATTACAAATATAAAATCTAATATATATCCTCACTTATTTAAAAGAAAAACTAGCAAATGCTCTCATTCCTTTGTATGCAACATTTAAAATTTTAAGATATGTCCCACTATTTTAACCTAAATTTTGATTATTTTACACATAATAGGGATATTTGCTAGTTTTTAAAATAAGTGAAGGTATATGCTAGTTTTCATATTTGTAATGGAGGCATCTGCTAAATATTCCTTACTTCAATTATGGCAATCGTGATGAAAATTCATGGATCCTATATATTATTTAGGTTAAGGTTGTGCGCATGCTCGACATGGATTGTATATGCAAACAAGTCTAAATATAAATTCAAGCATCCCATGCTAAGAAGAGCATCAACAACTTTTCTATCACGAATATTTTCTTCTTATTTATTTTTGTACCAATACGAAAATGTTATGGTCATGTCCAGAACTACATAGTAGTGGAGAACAAGATAAAAGGATACTTTGACATCATTCATAGAACAAGTTGAAGAGGAATTCCAAAAGGAAGGGAAAAGGAGACTCTAGACACATTCAAAGAAATTGGATGCCCAAAGCAAAAAAAAAAAATAGTTGTGTATATTAGTGTAGTACCCAATACCTAATCCCATAAACCCAAGTTTACCTCAAACCAAAATAAGTTAAACCTGTATAATATAATCCAAAGAATCTAGTTCATTCTCATTCTTCTCTAGTATCTAATCGTAACACAAACACGTGCATCAGTTTATCACTACGCCTCTTTCGATGGTGACGATCAACGGTCTCTGTGGTCCTGTATGACACTGGGGAGGACCATACCCCTTCATTTGGAGGTCATTTAGTAACTATGAATGTGCATATCTGAGCATGAGATAATCCAACATGATACGCTTCGATCTAGGTATATATGTATCGAGGATACATGTTCTAGTTTTCAATTTCTGGTGACATGACGTAAAATTTCTAAACTTAGTTTCACGAAGGTAAACAAGTGGGGACTCCGTAGTAGTTTCCATTTGCCAAACATGTGGATTAGGCTTGAGATTCCATTGGTTAGTGTTTTGAAAGACAAGGTGCAAAAGTGTATCGGCAATCCTCATGTATGCTTTGTCACCAAATGCGATGTTATTCGATCTTGAAAGTGCGTCAAGTATCCTAAAAGAAAACAATTATACCGCTAATATAGTAAGATAGGTTACAATGCTGGAATGTTTAGACTCAATATTTACTAACAAATTGGCAAGCTATATACATAAAATTAGAGTAACCTAACTCTAAGGCAATGTATGTCAAATGGTTATGAGGCTTGGATAGAGATGTCTAAATTGGGCCTCTTTCCTTTTTCATTCCTAATTTGTGCATCTTAGTCCTAAGAAATTTGAATTTATTTGGAAAGAGAATACTGAAAGTTATTGTTTGATAATAGCGTCTTATTAAAAGCAAATTCACTTTTAAGACTCCGTTTGAGGCTGCTTTCAAAGATTATATTTGATTTCTGAAAAGTAGCAGCAATGTCAAATTATGTCTAGGTAAGGGTCGAAAATTGACTTGGTGAGGGTGATTACATAGATTTGCAAGAGTCCTTTGAATTTGTCATATTCTTTCGTGATAAGATGTAGTATTTAATTTCTAACAAGCAATCCTTTGTATCGCTCATGTTTTTCTTATGGGCCCACAAAAGTAGGCATCCCAAACCATGAACTGGCAGACTTCGAATACTTGGGAGAGAGGCCCTCGTTGTTTCACTAGATTATAAGCTGGCCGAAGACAAACACATAATGCACGTGGACATTTTGTTTTTCGCCTAAGAGCATCTCCAACCCCAGTGTGAGTTTGAAAAAAAATGGTTGCCATATATGAATTACAAGCTTTCGTTTCAAAAGTACTTCTCCAATGCAAATGTGAAATAAAGTATGGAGTTGACATGATAATGACATGGCAAGAACAATGTGAAGTTGGTTGTCTAGATCTGAGAGCATCTCCAACCCTATTGTCTTGTGATGTGTTGTGAGTCTTAAGTGGCATGAGGTGGCAGGAGACACAAGACAATGTCTTTCTTAGGTGGCAAGTTTACATTCACAAAAGTCAATGACATAGAAAGGCCTTCTTCAATGCAAAAGTATTAAGAAGACAGTAAAAATTATTTTTTCCAACTTCCAAGACAATTTCTCAACTTCTACATTTTTTTACAAATATTTGTATTTATAATTGATGATGTGGAATAACGTCATTGTGAAGTGCATTGTCTAGATCTAGATAACCAACTTCACATTGTCCTTGCCATGTCATCGCTATGTCAACTTCATGATTTATTCAACATTTGCATTGAAGAAGGATTTTTGAAATGAAAGCTTGTCATTCCTATGTGGCAACCATTTTTCTTAAACTCACAATAGGGTTGGAGATGCTCGAAACAATGTACTTCACAATGATTTTATGTCCACATCATCAATTGTGAATAAAAATGTTTATAAAAAAAAGTAGAAGAGTAGAAGTTGACTTGGAAGTTGTAAAAATTATTTTGTATTGACTTCTCAATTCTTTTGCATTGGAGATGACTTTTCAAACTTATTATCTTTTGTGAATATAATCTTGCCATATATAGAAGACATTGTCTTTGCCACCTAAGAATCATAATACAAAACAAGACAATAGGGTTGGAGATGCTCTAACAAGTGATATAAAAGATTAAGGTCTACACACTCACGACGTGTACCGCACGCCGCCCTCCTGTCATCTACTCGGCGTTGCTCAAAGATTTAAAAGAGTTGGTAGCACTATTTAGAGATTAGTTTGTACTTTAAAATCACTGGACTGGAATGGCCCAACAGTTCCAACTTGGGCTTAACCCTACAAAAAGTAGAACAATAGAAAAAGCCCAGCAAGTAAAAGTGTCAACCCAACCAACCTAGAATTCATTATCGGATTCAGATCCGAACCCGATCTCTCTCTCTCTCTCTCTCTCCAACCAAAACTCTCCAGATACTCTCTCTCTCTCTCTCACACACACACTGTCACACTCTCTCTCTCTCACACACACACTCTCTCTCTCCTCTCCATCAATGGCGGCTGTTGTTCTCGAATCGATCTCCATCCCTCGATTCGTCCCCACCAACTCCTACTCCGCTGGCGCCTCCACTCACCGCCGGTCCGTCGCCGTTTCCGCCGGACGGAGCTCCGGTCTCGTGGCCGAATTCGGCGGTCTCAGGGTTTCCAGGCGCGGCCGGAGGGTCGCCTCCGCCGAACGTACCGCCGCCTTCGTTCGCCGGAGCGGGGCCGCGATGTGCGAGGCTCCCGACACCGCCGCAGTCGACGGTATGGCCCTCTCCGGTCGATTCGATTCCCGATCTCAAAGTGACAGAAACCCTAAAAGTCGGTTCTTGGGATAGCTCGGCAGCACTGGCGCTCCAGCAATATGCCAGGATATGTGTCAGGCACGCATCGGACACCACACGGATGCTCCGAAAACACACACCAGGAGTGCCGCCTCTCACTGTGCGTGTCCTTGCAACATAGCAGTAGAGCTTGCAGCTTTGTGTTGTTAGGCTGTTTCGATGTGTCGTCAGTAGCAAATTTACCATCTTTCTTGTTGGTGGAAGCTGTAGAGAGCTGTTTCTTGTTGCAAGAGCTCTTATGCATGCTAAAAAGGGGGTTTTTTTTTTCCTCTCTTTTTTTCGGGTACTATTCTTTTAGGTTTCAACGGCAAGCCCCATTCTCTTGTATAGTTAGGCTTAGTTTGGATTCTAGTTTTCCGGATGGGCATTTGCTCAATCGTCCATTTCCGTAATGTCATTCGGGCCAGCGCTCCGGAAACAGCCATTTCAGCCTCCAAATGAATGATGTGTTTGAGCAGATGCCCATCCGGAAGGCAATCCGTTTAGCTACCCCAAGGCCTCGTTTGGTTCGCGGAATGGGAAGGAAAGGAAATCAATTCCTTGTTCTTTCCTTCCTCTGGGAAATTGCAATTTTCATCTATTTTCCTTTCCGGTGTTTGGAGAGACCAAGGAAATTAGAAGGAAAGGTGAATTGGGAAAGTGAATCCTTGCTTGGACGGGGGGAACCACTTTCTCTCTTGTTTTCCTTCCCTATGAGAATCATTTTTCTTTCCTCATACTTTCCTTTGACATATAAACATAGGAAAGGAATGACTTTCATTTTCTAATGTTATGATTCCGCGAACCAAACGAGGCCCAATTGTGTTAGGCACCAAATGGAGTTATGGTTAATTGCAATCCAAACTAGCCCTTAGTCTCTAGCGGAAGCGCAATCCTCTCATAAGCTCCCAAGTCTCCCAGTTCAACGTTTTAGTTGCTAGAATTAAATTGGCATGCACTTGACAAAGAGATTATTGTTGATGGCTGATATTGCAGCAATGTTGTGAAAAAACGGCCTCTTAGGGGTGTGTAGGCCCCTTTAGGATACAAATCCATGTTTCCGGGTTATCTGTCTTGGGTGGCCGGCCCAACTTGTTTAAAACGCTAGGCCTATCTAGGCATCATAGCAGCGAATAATGATTTGTTCATTTGTTAATTTGCTAGCTTTTATCATAATAAATAAAAACTTAATAATTATTGCTTTAATAATTTACTTTTTCTGTTTATAGTTGTTCTAACTACTTATGTTGTAAGAGGCATGTCACTCTGGAGATCGGTGCCATGTATGTGTCACATCATGTCGGATACTTATTGGAACGCAAGATAGACACTCCAAGGTACAATGACATGCCAAACATCATGTCAGTGTTGTTGTGCCCTAACATGTTATGTCTGTAACATGGTATGTCATATTTGTGCTCTTGCATCATAGCTTAGGCCAATCCTTGGATTGCTGGATTTATATTTATAATAATAATGTTTATTCTACAATCTTTTATTTGATGGCTTTACACTCTTTTCTATTTTCGTCAATTTTTTATATTTATATTTGTTTTAGTATCACTACTTAGCCCCTAAGCTATGGGCCTCCTCCTAGCGGTTGCTTCCATATTTCTCAACATTGCATTAGATTAAGGTTTCTACAACATCATTTCATTGTATTACTAGTTTTTACAGTAGCAAGTTTGTATGGGGAGAGGGTTGTCAATGAGAGGCTTCAATGGAGAAGTGAGGACATAATGTGGAGTGGGGTGGGGCGGATATGGGAACATTATTTGGCTTTAGGCAACCACTTCATACAATTAGTGTGGATATAGAGAGAAATTTATTTGGGTGTGTTGATCACAAGCTTGGAGTGAGAAGAAGTAGTCAATTCAAAGAATTTGCTATGAGTCTTATACAACGGGGGAAGGTAACATAAAAACTATTCTGAAAAGCAGTTTTAAAACTATTTTGGCCAAGAATCACTAATTCCTAGCTTGTCGGTGGTTAGTAACAATAGATTTGCTTCTTGAATGTGGTGCAAGGTATATATCTGCTAGCAAGTGAAAACACAAAAACGGTGGGTATACATAATTTTGACTTAAGAAAGGAACTTCTCGCTTGGCCGTATTTGTTGGTACCATTCATACATATAGTTGAGGGTTTATCATAAGGTTCAATAAATAATGGGGCTTATTAGATCTGATAAAATTAATCATCATCATCCAAGCATTCTTTTTCTACCAGATCAGCTACGGAGCACAGGAAAACTGCACAAAATTTTGACAGAGGGGGTTGCAACTTGACATCTACACCCTGTTTGGTGACAAAAGCCTAGTGAAAGTAGCTATGAGCAAGAGAGGGCCTTGTCGTAGAACTTAGGAGTTAGGAGGCTGGCTGGTGGGTAGTAGACCTATTAATGCAGATTTAAGCTCATGCAACCTAGGAGCACCCACCAAGTCCCCTAGACTAAAAAGGCTCTAGAAAAAGAGGTAAGATAGGAAGCATGATGTGCTTGCCCTTCAAGTAATCTGTATCCGGTGTATACAATGTCATGTTTCCCATGTCGGCTTTCATCTGCACTTAAATTGGGCTTCAAGGGATATGATACCCCTTCCCTTCTTCTTGCTATGTAAGTAAACTTAGTTGTTTATTGTCAATGTTTACATCAAAAAATTTCATGCTATGATTATTACTGTTATTATTATTATCACCTTCTCCATCATCACCATGCTGCTTTTATATTTTATTTTGTAGTTGTATATGTTCTAAAACTTAGAATACTAAAGTATTCAAGTTCATTCCAGACTCAGATCAGATGTGTTGATGTGAATAATAGGTATTTTGTAAAGAAAGGTAGAGCCTGAAAGGACCACTACAGAAGTTTCATAAATGATACTTCATAGGAGAGTGCATTTAAAAGCATACATTATGTTACAAATGGAAGCAGATAATTAAAGTGAGAGCAGATACCTCGTGATTCTACTGCTATAAGTTAAATAAGGACTATGGGAATGCGTTAATGGGGCTCAATTATGCTAACAACCAACTAACTAGGAATGCATGATCCCTGTCTCTCTCCTCTGCCTTCCTTTCCCGTCTACTTTTGGAAACTCCAAGGACGACCAAACGCTGGCAAGATCTGGATATGGCTTCAAGACTTCATTTTGCATAAATACAAGTGCAATTTGTTATCTTGAGGTACAGGTCAAAAAAACATCAGTTGTAAGACATTATAATTACTTATTATAATCATTGACCTTGATAAGAAAGAGCACTATAATGTGTTTTTAGACTCTTATTTACCATGATGACCAAGAGGTATAATGGTTATCAAGGTTGTAAAAGGCGCTAGTCGGACGGACACCGGGCGCCTAGCGTCTAGCATGCCTAGGCGGCCGCGGTTCAAAATAAAAAATCCCCAAAAAATTGTACAAAGTCCATAAAATCCAAAAAAAATGCATAGTCGGGGGGGGGGGGGGGGGGGGGGGATGTGGCTAGGTGGGCGCCTAGGCAGACCTGGGGCGGGCACCAAGCGCGCCGATTTTTAGAACACTGATGGTTATTACCAGTATCCTTATGTTCTTTATCTATATAAATTGTTTTTACTAAGTGTTCCATATGCTCTTTCTTATTAGTAAGGTTGTGTTGTTGCATTTTTGGTACATCGAAAGTTAAAAACAAGAATATAACAAGAAAAACCGACATGACACTGATCTGCAATTGCAATTAGCCACTGTTGAAAAGAGTATGGAGGGTGCTCCACTTTATCACTCCAATTGTCAAATTGTGTCCCAGACTAGCAAGATAATCTTGTGTAGAAATTTGACTCCCTAAACCTATAGTGAATACAACTAATCCAGTCAGTTTTATCAGGACTCTATAATCTTCAATGATGCATGCCGACGGATGAGTCCTGAAGCCTGCCCTCTATATAAGATGAACAACTTCAACAACAGTTTGTTTCTAGTTCCATGATTCTAAGCCAAAGCTTCTAGGCGAAAATAAGGCCTTCTCTAATACCAGTTTATCTTTGTTGTTATTGTCACAATTGCATTATACATGTAGAATGATCATGTCATCTAGTATTTGAAAATATAGTTACCAATACCAGTGCATATGGTGGGCTTTGAAAAAGGAACAATATTTCATGATTTGTTCCTCATTGATTCATCATCATCTAAAAGTAGTCAAATTCAAAATTGTATCCCCAATGCCTTGAGATACACGTTAAGGCAGGGTCTGGAGGGTGTCTAGATGTAAGCACCCTACCCCCATGTGAAGCCTTGTTATGCCAAGCAACATCCTCTTAAGAAAACTTGAAATACAAAAGAATACCTATTGCCTATTAAATTGTAGATAAGTACAATAAAGATCAAGGGGAAAAAATAAATAATAATAATGATGATGATAATAATAATAATACAAGCATTCTGCCATCAGAATGGGGTCGACTATGGAGCATAAAAAAACCTCCATACAAGATTCGAACAGTTTTATAATCGACTTCCGACTTGACGTCAACCCTTTATATTAGTGCAGAATTCATACACAATGTAGCTATGACCATAAGAGGGTCATGCCATAAAACCTAAGTGGCTAGTTGGCAGGTAGGTTGACCTATGTTGTGTATTGCAGTTTAAGCTCATGCACAAGAAGCACCCTCTAAGTTCCCCTAGACTATAAAGAGTCTAGACTCCTAGACTATATATATAGAGGTAATACGAAGAGGTAAGATGATACAATTTGCTATAGAGAATTGCATTCATCTCTATGAAACATTAAGTCAAAGAATGAAGGAACGACAATTCCAAGAAATAATTAGAGAAAATAGAACAGATAGCAGTAAATTTTATCATCTTTTACAGGGACCCACCTTTTAACAAAACACTCGTCAATGGCAAGAAACATTTGCTGGAGGGACTAGAACGGTACATCTGCTATAGTCTAGACGAAGAGATAACATGAAGAGGTAAGATGATACAATTTGCTATAGAGAGTTGCATTCATCTCTATGAAACATTAAGCCAAAGAATGAAGGAACAACAATCACAAGAAATAATTAGGAAAAATAGAACAAATAACAGTAAATTTTATTGTCTTTTACAGGGACCCCCACCTTTTACCAAAATACTTGTTAATGGCAAGAAAAATTTGCTGGAGGGACTTGAACGGTATATCTGCTAGATTTCTTTAGCTGTTCTCCGTCGAAGTAAAGCACTAAAATTTAATCCTTTAGAAACACTATTGTCTCAAAAGGCAGAGAAAGACTTACATTATTGTTGAAATATCGGTATGAAACCTGGTAATAAAGAAACGCTCCTTAATAAATCCGTAAATTGTGATTAAAGCACAAACAAAATATCGGCCTATCTTTCAGAGCTGGCTATATCAATTCTCTCACCTAATTTTTCGTTGTCTTTCTATTGTTTTATGTTTTTATCAGCCACATTTGATTAGTAGGTGTTCACTCCTGGACCACTTGTATAAAGAAAATGCAGCAACATATCCTTGATTGGTCTTGTTGCTTGTTATTGCTATATTTAGTATTTGTAGTTGCTTTTTATCTATTAACTTTATATCTAGCAGAGGAATCTTGAATCAAACTTGATCTTCTTTCTGCTTCTTTATCTTAAGAGATGATTAATTAAATTCAATTGATGATACGACCATATATAAGGGAGAAGGATGTGTTCATCTAACAATTTGATGTCATAGCTCAAGTGCCATCATGTTTTAGCGATTATAGTTTCTTGCCTTGTTACTATTTCTGCCATGTCCTTATGTTTTGCTGTTGCCTCGCATATATACCCTTCTTTCAACTGTTGGTCAAACCTTAAGACAAGCAAGTTTAAGGACAAATATCCATGAATTCAGGATCGATGAACATAAATAACCCTTTTGACTCGGCAGGAATAATTGGACCTAATATGACTTTATCACAGCCTCTGGAGGCAGTCAAAGGCACCGAAGTCTGGCCAATTCACTAATTTATCATCTACCTCTTCTATGCAGAAAAAACACAGATTGAAGAATTATGTGCTGACAAGATATTTCACGACGACATTGCTGGAATTTTGTTTCCACGCAAACTAATCATGTCTTGTGCCTTCCTGTTTCAGTGCGTGACGTTTCTAAAGCTACATGGCAGTCCCTTGTTATGGAGTCAGACAAGCCGGTTATGGTGGAGTTCTGGGCTCCATGGTGTGGGCCTTGCCGAATGATTCTTCCTATTATTGCGAAACTATCAAAGATATACGAAGGAAAGCTGGAATGTTATAAGCTCAACACTGATGAAAGCCCAGACATAGCTTCCCAGTATGGGATTAGAAGCATCCCGACTATCATGATTTTCAAGAACGGCGAGAAGAAAGATGCAGTGATTGGGGCAGTTCCAGAAAGCACATTGATTACAATCATAGAGAAATTTGTATAAAAACCGCGTGTATTGTTCATTTTATTTAATTTGACTGGTTTCAAGTATTCCTTGTAGTTCTTTATAAGGCCTCGTGTTGTAAGTTCAGTTCACTTTCTCGAGGATGGACACTCTATAGCTCTATCTATATATAGTTATGGAGGCTACAATTCTCAACTCCATGCATGCAACAGTAGTCTTCTCATAATGAATCTTTCTTGTATTTGCTGGTAACACTATTGTTTAAAAGATTGTGCAAGTATTAGAAATCACTCAGTTGCTGATATTCTTGGCCACAGGTTCCTCTCAGTTACTAGACCAAATCAGTATCCCCTGGAAATGGCTACCAGTATGTATGATGAATCTACGAGACCTAGCGATAATGGGACCTTTTGATTTAGCTAAGCTTCAGATCTTGCTCCTTCAACATCTCTGAACCAATTTGGCAACTTTGCTCTTGATCTACAAATTCGTCGTCTGTGGAATATTTCAATGTTGAAGATATAGATGCAGTTGAACTCTTTCTGATGGTATCATTTGCAAGTTTGAATGCATTGATTTGTCATAGTAGGCTGTTCCCCAGAAAACAAGAAGATATGATACTGAATGTGTCAAATGTATCCAGACTTTCTGCAGGCGTTCCCCAGAAAACAAGAAGATATGATACTGAATCTGTCAAATATATCCAGACTTTCTGCAGGTATCAGCTCATCCAGTGCAGGAAATAAGCATCCCTTTAACCTCGGTTCCACATAGTAAGTTAAGACAAGGCTTACAACTCCACTACACTACAGGTTCTACTCTAAAACTCTCATTTATAGTACTTCACTTTTCTAGCATTTAGAATGGAAACAATTTCTACATGATTTAGTTTCTGTTTCTTTCCTCCTGTCGCTTTACTTGTGAAACCAATTGCAGATTATTGAACTCAGTCTCGATCTCGTACTCTGGGTATCGACTGATCTAGGCAAAAATAGCTTCTTGTCCTTTGGATATTGTAACGAACTACGTCTCTAATAAAATAAAATCAGGTTTCTGGTGGGTAGTATTTTCCCAGAAAAAAAACGCTTGAAGGACAACTTCATTATCGAGGATAAGACTATCAAATTCTTGAATTTAAATGCCTTAAAGGGGACTGCACGAGACTTGGGTGGAGAAATTTTATGGGTACGTATGTGGACTACGTCTTGTATAAACTTTTTCTTGTCGAATCTTGTGGATATCAATCATGCACGTGTAATGCCTATAGTTCGTATTACGTATTTTGAAATACGTGTACGTATTTTATCTTGTATTGCATGATTCCTTGCTTGGCTTATCTTGGCATTACATGGCTTGGTCTATTTTGGGTTGGTTCGGCTAGGCTTGGGTTACCTTGGTTCATCATGAACCAAGGGGAGAACCCTTACCTACCACTACCATCATCCTTTATTAACCCATTCCGTCATTCTCTCTCTTAATTTACTACTTCTTCTCCACCATTACTTCTTCAACCACCAGGAGGGAGAGAGAGAGAGAGTAAGAGCTTAGGCAAGTGCAAACTTGCTTCATGATGGATCTCAAATTTTATTGTTCCATTCTCTTCCTTACTTGATTCTAAGCCTCTTTAGAACTTGACATTTTTGGATTTGATGGATGGATTCTTGTAGATCTAAGTTTGTAACTTTTTGGTTTTCTTGGTTTTGATCTCTAAAACTTGATTATTTTCGAAAACTAATGGTTATATGTTGTAGAGAATTCAATTTCATGCGGTTTTGGCTTCTGTTTCGCTTGATTTCAACTTCGGACGAGAAAGTTATGGCCATGGCAAGTTTTCGGAACTGTTATGGCTGAACTTGCTGGTTGGGGACGATGACCCCCATGCGCCCGGGAGGCCATGCGCCGGGAGGCCATGCGCTGTGAAGTCCCGGCAACGCATCCCTTAACTCTGAGCGTGTCATGCGCGTAGGTTCCCTACACGCATGTACTGAAGACGCAACGTGAGTTTCCCACGCGCCGATTGTGCAGGAATCCCACGCGCCAATGGTGCAGGAATTCCACGCGCCGATTGTGCAGGAATCCCATGCGCCGATTGTGCAGGAATCCCACGCGCCGATTGTGCAGGAATCCCATGCGCCGGAATTGCTCTATTTCACTGTTTTTGCCTGTTTAAGTTGTTTTGTAGCTAGAATCTTGAAAAACTCAAAACATGAAAGTTGTAGATCTTTTCCTAGGCTTCAAGAATATGTCACTAGTTATTTTATGTAAGTTTCTCTCATTCATGATAAGGTAAGAATAGAACACGATAGTGGCCCGCTGTGGCGCACTCTTGACAAGTAAACTGACATGATATATCTCGACATGCTGTTACGACAGCTAGCCTGACATGACAAGTATGAAAGACCTGGACACCGTGGGCGATTGTGTTTGTACAAATAAACTGGTACTGTCTTGCATTATGTCTAGGATGGAAATCCCTGAGTACCACGGTCAGGGGTACCTACTGAAATTGACTACGGCTAATTAACTAGAATGATTAAGTAGTCATGAAGAGATTCCCAGCTACAGGAAATCTCGTTATCTGGGCGCATTCAGTGGACTTGTAGCCTACCGACGAGTAGGGCACATTTCCAGCACACAGTCACGTGTTGCATTCTTCAATAAACGGACATTCGACCTGGATAACCGGATGGTCTGCAGGGCTTGTGGCTGTTGGGATAATCTCATTGCATCTTGCTAGTAACTAGGCCTGTGATAACCCTAGTTAGTTAAAGTATCAAGCCGTACTCTTTGCTTGGCCGTGATTGATTGGATGTAATCTAGTTCAGCTTAGTCTTGTCCTGATCCTGTACAAGATTGTGACATGACATGATTATTGATGCTTGCCTTAACAATAACGATCGGAGGTCCAGTTCTGTTCAGGCGAAGGGTTACAATCCCGGTCCTTGTTTGATTTAAGGGTTGTTACCTGGCTCCCGGAGCAGTTATGTGTCCTCTCTTCGTTTATTGTCTTATTGTAATCCCAGGCCATGCTCGTCATGTTTTACTTATTTCAGCGGCATGATTATTTATACTGGCCTTAACAATAAAGATCAGGGGTCCATTTCTGTTCAGGCGAAGGGTTACAACTTCGGTCCTTGTTTGGTTTAAGGGTTGTAACCTGGCTCCCGGAGCAGCTCTGTGTCCTCTCTTCGTTTATTGTCTTATTGCAACCCCATGCCATGTTCGTCATGTTTTACCTTACCTTAATGCCATGATTATTTATACTGGCCTTAGCAATAAAGATCAGGAGTCCAGTTATGTTCAGGCGAAGGGTTACAACTCTGGTCCTTGTTTGGTTTAAGGGTTGTAACCTGGCTCCCGGGGCAGTTCTGTGTCCTCTCTTCGTTTATTGTCTTCACTGTACCAATAGTATTTGAGACGGGTTTCTATTCAGGTGAAGGGCTGCAACCCCGGTCCTTGTTTGGTTTAAGGGTTGTGACCTGGCTACTTGAATGGTTTTCTCGTACTCTGTTTACTGTTGTCATCTCTATTATTATCAGTTCTTTATTTATTGTCTATAATATTCTATTGTGATTTGCTGGTTTTAGTTCCTAAGTGAAGCCTCCTTTGTGGCACTTGCTCTTTCTGGGGTCTGACCCAGCTGGTTTTGTATGGCCAGATATCGGAGCAGCACCAGAGGATCTACTTGTCTTCCAGCCAGATGGTGACCATCAGGCATAACCCTGGCAACGAGTGGATTTCTTTTTGTCCTCCTACTTTATTGTAAAAATATTCTTTTGAGGCGTTTAGCCGACGAGCACTTGTTTAGCTCGCATTGCACCTTTATTTACTGTCTGCCTACGGGCTGTAACATGATTGACAGATCCTAGGGTTGATCATGTATGACTGAACTCTTGCTAGTCTTGACATTTTGTACGACTAGCTTCACGATCATCCAATATGTAATGTATGGGACGCCTTGCTATTATATATTTGGTGCTCTGACATCTTGTAACTGTTATTGCTTGCTTGAGATTGAGACAATAGGCTTGTTCATGACCATAGGAGACTGTTGTCTTGTAGTTAAACCCTTATGTATCTAGACAGCCGTGACCGTATAGCGAGGTGGGTTGCACTTCAATATACGTAGCTGGCTATGTACGCCCCCGCTCTTCAGTATTCTGGTTCTGGGGCGTTACAACACGTATCGAGTGACATATTAACTCTACACATCCACATACGAAAATGTAGAATTCTAAAACACACACGGATTCTTGATATTAATCTTGCATGACATTTTTGCAGTCACATATTGATAGTAGCTTCTATTAATCTTTTACTTTGCTCCAATTATGACTAGATAACATTGATAGTTTTAGACGACTTTTCCTCTGGTCTACTGAGTTTGTGCTTTGTTATCCTTCTCTCTTCTAGCATGGTAAAGGTTGAAAAACATTTTCGTTTATATGTTTTTCGGTCTTCTTTTGGTTATTGTCTTAGTTTGAGGATAGATATATAATACAATATTATTATAGTGATAGACTTAGACAACGTACTACCGTCGATGTTGTGATATAAATTGAGCTTGGCCACGTAATCGTATCCCAATTAGTGGGAGCGAATCGTGACACGTAGCTCATGGACGTCCTGCCATCGATGAGCTTTCTGTCTTTACTATGGGTGGCTAGGAAGACGAGGAAGACGGTCACCATAGTAGCATCCTCTCCTTTCTTCACCTACAAAAACAATAATCGTTATTATACTTAAAAAATCCTAAATTAAACAAATATATCATAAATTAAATAGAAGATATATCACGCGATGAAAATGTTCCGTCATCGAGATTGAACCACCACACCATTCGTCGACCTTGGCACTAGCTGTCTTGGCTTTCTTCGAATTTTCTACAACCCTCATTGCAGTCTATTGTTCAAGCGTGATCCATCATTGGATTGGCTCTCCCCTGTCAGCTCTATCCTTCTTATCATGGATCGCATTCCGAATCATCTTCGTAGTGATCGAATGGAACACGTGTATGATCGCGACGTCCCGATGTGGTGGCTAATAAAACATATGCTACAAAATATAAGAGCATATTACATCAGGCTATATTATAATTAATGAAAACTACATTTACAATCGCTAAATTCTAATATAAATTGAATGTACTTACCTTGAAGTGATCATCTCACCATATCTTTTTTTTTTCCAATGGAGCATCACTATAGTTGATCCAATGGTCACCATAGTTATATCTTAGAAAGTTGTCCAACATTCTCTGGACAGCTGACAATCGATACCTATACAAAGATAATTATAATAAAATAAAAAGTAAATATATATAAAAATGAAAACAAATATTTTTTTATTAAGTTAATGCTGGACTGCAGAGCATCTGCCTACGCACCAATATATATAAGAATGAAAACAAATATATTTTTATTAAGTTAATGCTGGACTTCATAGGTCTGTCGAGTCAGATTTTCATCATGGAAAGAGAAACATTTATGCGAAAGGGCCGGTAAAATAATGATGACCAAAACGGTCTTGCAAGTACTTTTAATATTTTTGATAAATGATTAAATATATTGTGGTTTCATCTAGGGACCTACACCTAAAAGACTTTTCAACTCTCTTTTGCGATGGCACTGTATTGCTGGTAGCTAGTATAACTCAATCGGAATTGAATTATGTGGGAAAAGCTTTCAGTATCTAATCGATTGAAACAAATGCATTGAAACACTACCATATTCATGAATTGGCTTACGATGGAATAAGTCCAAAATACAGTAAATCGTGTCTTAGAGAATGAACTCTATATAAAAGCCTCTTCCCATACTCTATATAAGTTTATTTCTAATTTGACAGCACCGATACGGACTCACATCTTTTCGTGGGGATCTTAAATTATGATAAGACCTATGACGTTGGATTCGCAGCGTCGAACTACCCATACGAGTGTATTCTTAACGAGTTATGCGATCATTTTTGAAACGTCACTTGCGAGCCCCGGGTGACGTATCGAAAAGTGTCGCAAAAGTCGTTGAAAGTACATTCACATCGGTAGTTCGACGTTGCGGATTCAACGATGTAGGTCTCGTCAAGATCTGAGATCCGTACAGAAAGATGTAAGTCTATATCGGTGATGTCAAATTAAAAATTAACTTATAATATATCATGAAAATATAAAAGACATGCAAAAGTTTCAAAAAAAAAAATTTAATTTACATATTCCACCATACGGTCTGGCATAATATGTGCAAATTTTGCCAGTCTGATTGACGGAACATTTTTCTGTTAGAAAATTTTACAAAATTTGTTTCTTTGTGGTGAATTATCCTAAAACCCATTATACTATATAAAATTTTCTTGTCCAATCTCCATTCCCTCTCTTCATCCTTCACTTGGCATTCATCCTAGTGACTCCAACCATCCAAAGCTGACCAGTGTGTCGAATGACGAGTTCTTGAGCGAAGGCATCTTTTATGGGTATACAGAATTGTCAGTGAGTTTGTTTCTTCTCATCCATCTCCACGCGCACTACCCCCCCAATCACGAAAGAATCCACCACATGTACCTACCTACATTTTTTTTTGAATAATACACACACACACACATCCACCCAATCCTGTAAGAATCTACATGGACATGTCTAATTTACGGAATAAATTGTGAAAAAAATGTTGGAATTTCTTCAATATTCTTCGCTTAAAAATCTGTAAGCAAAATAAAATATGTAAATGTTATCGGCCTTCGGAGAAGTCGCGCACGTAGCACTGCCCTAAGAATTAGTCTGGGTCTATGTGCAGACTGAATCCGAACGCCCCTAGTGGTAAAATCTTCGCTCTATCGGAATCTCATTGCCGCACACGACGCAGAGAGAATGACCCCGACTTAGCTCTGCCCAGAGCAACAACAAAGAATAGCAGTGATTTTGAGAAGACGAGAATTTCAGAGAGTTTTGAGAGGGAATATTTTCTGTGTAACGAAGAAGAGGAAGGACACGGATATATATATAGGCTGATGTTGGACCTTTGTAACGGTTAGAAATAAGGGACAATAAAGTTTAACGTTACAGACTAATAAAAAATACAAAAAATGTGGTACATTGAATCTGACAAGATTCAGAATCCAACCGTTACAAAAATTAAAGGAATAGTAACGGTAAAAAATTTGAATAGAAGCAAAAAGAATTTTAGGGTCTCAGCCCGAACCCGAAGAGGAAATCGGATCGACATTCGGCGCCCGCAGATGTGGGCACGTACCCGCAACCATTACACGCCCCGAACCGAACCGAGCCGAGCCGGGTCGTGCGGCGGCACGCACGTGGGGCCCATAGGCCACCCAAATGAAGCAAAAGTGAACAAAGGAATATAACCACACACAACTCCTTTGCTCCAGCCGATGTGGGACTATAATATACATAGGAGTTGAGCTTTTGCAAGCTCATTGTGTGTGAGCACACAACCAGGTAACAATCCCCCACCCCAAAAGGTCAACTTCTGAGGTGATAGAAGGAAAGAAAGTAAGACAAGAATAAGAAATTTCTGGGCAGTTTTATACTATGCATAAATGAGATGGACTACAGCCTTGAATCTCACGTAGTGACTATTGTCTTTGTCTGAAGAAGAGCTTGATGGACTATGCATTGAATCAATTTTCTTGAACCAGATTCAAAAAATAGCACACATAGTACGCTAGAGGTACTTGGGTCTATCGGGTGGCGCATTTGATTGGCCATGCGCACTTTTACAAATTCATGAGAGTTGTCTAGGATTGCCCTGTCCTATAGTCGCGGCCTTCACGACCTCTCATATAGGTAAGTCCTCAAGGGTTGGTGATAGGAATCAACCCTGCATATCATGCTTAGACTTATTAAGAGTTTAAACTCACCCTATCCATATCACACAAGGAACCCTATCACCATAGGGATGGGGTATTAATGTACACATGTACAGCCTCTTGGGCTTTTATTTTAAAGAGAATTTAATCTCAGGATCAGTGTTCCATAATAGTCACCTAGTCCAGCTTGTTCCTACCCATTGAACCGGCTTCTTGGGATCTCTAATCAGACTCGGTTGGGTTGCCACTGCTAGTGACTATACTATGGGCTTAACCCCATCCCCCTTGATGATTCTAGGATTAATGACCTAGACAGACCCTTCGTCAAGTGGTCTACAGGGTTCTTTTCTGACTTTATATAGTCAAGAACCACATATTTGCCCAATAGGCTCTTTATTGACTTGAAGTGCAGCTGCAAGTGCCTGTTCATCATAGCATTCACAGAATCATACTTTAGTAGTTCTATAACAGATTTATTATCACAGTTTATAAAAATTACAAGAACAGGATGAACAGAAACAGGTATATGCATAATAAGATTTCTAAGCCATTCGGCTTAGTACAGGTAGTGTTTAAAGCTATCATTTCAGAGTCCATAGTACTTCTGGCAATGATAGTCTGTTTACATGATCTCCAGGAGATCGCAGCTCCTGCTAGGGTAAAAACATATCCAGTTGTGGATTTCACATCATGTGAATCAGTTATCCAATTTGTATCTGAGTAACCTTCTATGATACCAGGGTGTCTAGAATAATGAAGTTTATAATCTAGAGTACCCTTAAGATATCTAAATACTCTGTCTAATGTAGTCTAATGTGATTGGTTTAGGCTACTAGTATATCTACTTAGTCTCCCAATATCAAATACAATGTCGGGTCTTGTCTTATTTGTTATATACATAAGGGACCCAATCATTTGTGAATATCTATGTTGTTCTATAGGTGATCCATCATTCTTCTTGAGAACAACATTACTGTCATAAGGGGTAAGGGCAGGTTTCTTGTCAAAATACTCAAACTTCCTTAGCATTTTCTCAATTAAATGTGCTAGGGATAGAGTATAACCTTCTTTTGCATTTGGATACTTGCATTCCTAGGATCAGGTTTGCTTTACCTAGATCTTTTATATCAAACTGGTTAGATAAATAATTCTTAGTGTTATTTATCAGTTCTAGTGAAGATCCTAGAATAAGGATATCATCAACATACAAGCATAAGATAACACAACTTTTATTTGTATTTTTAGAATACAAACATTTGTGATATTCATTTGGCACAAAGCCAAATTCTATAATGACTTTGTCAAATTTGTTGTGCCATTGCTTGGGAGCTTGCTTTAGGCCATAAAGAGATTTCACTAATCTACAAACCTTCAATTCTTGGCCTTTAGCAATAAAACCTTCAGGTTGCTCTATGTATATTTCTTCCTCTAAATTTCTATTCAGAAATGTTGTCTTTACATCCATTTGATGGATCAGCATATCATGAGTAGAAGCTAAGGCTAGAAGGGTTCTAATAGAGGTGATTCTAGCTACAGGTGAGTAGGTATCAAAATAATCTAATCCTTTCTTCTGGGTAAATCCTTTGGTTACTAGCCTAGCCTTGTATTTTTCTATGGTACCATCGGCTCTAAGTTTCTGTTTAAAAATCTACTTACAACCTATGGGTTTACTACCTAGAGGTAGGTCTGCTAAAAACTAAGTATTATTCTACATAATGGAGTTGTACTCATTGTTAATAGCTTCTTTCCAGAAAAGGACATCAGGAGAGGATATGGCTTTTTCATAAGTTGAGGGATCACCCTCTATCAAAAAAGTGAAGAATCCTTCTCCTAAATTATTTTCAATTCTTTCTCTTTTACTCCTTCTAGGTTCTATGACTTGTTCAGGTTGTGAACTTGGTGTTTGATCATGAGAACTAGTAGATGGAGTAAGAGAAAGGTTGGAAGAAGATGAAGGGGTTCTATCCTTGAAGGGAAATATATTCTCAAAATAAACTGTATCTCTAGCTTCTATGATTGAGTTATTAGAGATTTTATTTACTTCAGAATGGGTTACAAGAAATCTATTGATATTACTATCTAGGGCATATCCTATGAATACAACATCTACAGTCTTAGGTCCTATCTTCCTCTTCTTGGGTTCAGGAATTCGTACCTTAGCTAGACATCTCCAAACTTTAAGATAGTTAATCCTAGGGGTTCGACCTTTCCATAACTCATATGGTGTCTTATCATTAGTCTTACTAGGTATCCTATTAAGGATATAACAGGCTGACAAAAGGGCTTCTCCCAAAGATTATCAAGGGTACCTGAGCTGAGAATTATGGCATTTACCATGTCTAACAGAGTGTGATTCTTTCTCTCAGCAACTCCGTTGGACTATGGTGAATAAGGAGCGGTTACCTCATGAATAATTTCATGTTCTTCACAGAAGTTAGTTATTTCATTTGAGGTATACTCTCCACCACGATCTGATCTAAGGATCTTAATCTTTCTATCTAACTGGTTCTCAGCTTCAGAACTATAGACCTTGAATCTGTCTAGAACTTCATTTTTGGTCTTAAGAAGGTAGGTGTAACAATACTTTGAGTGGTCATCTATAAAAGTGACAAAGTATTTCCTACCGCCTCGGGTTAAGACTCTATTGGAATCACAAACATCACTATGGATAAGTTCTAGGAGTTCAGAATCCCTATGGACAGATTTGAAAGGTAATCTAGTATGTTTGGCTTGCACACAAATCTCACATTTGTGTTCATCATCTATAGGCGTCTTAGGGATAAGATCTAAGTTCATCATTCTTTTAATAGAACCTAAATTTACATGACCTAGTCTACCATGCCAAACATTTGTTGATTCAATATTTGCAACAATAGAAGGATTTAAAAATTTATTCATAGTGCTCAAAATAAAGAGTCCATCTTTTACAAATCCTTTCCCCACAAAAAGTTCATTCTTAGAAAAAACTATTTTATTAGCCTCCATTACAATTTTGTATCATGAGGCTACGAGAAGAGATCCACTAACTAGGTTCTTTCTGACCGAAGACACATGAAGTACATCATGGAGAGGTAGAATTTTCCCTAATGTCATCTTCAGATCTATTCTTCCTTGTCACGCTCCGATTCCGTCGAATCAATAATCGTCCTCCGGGCGTGATGCCGTGCGAACCTAATTTGCGATCACACAAGGCATAGTCATAAAGTAATCCGAAACACGAGATCTAAGAGAGTAAGCAGACAAATTGAATTACACATTAAGCAAAGAGAACTTTGATCTTTATTGATTATGGACATCATTTACAGACTCCAGTACAGGACTCATGCCATACGAGCTACAACATGACTCAATTACAAAAGAGTGCTGATGAGATAGCCGTTCCATACATTGCACACATCCCTCAATATACAACAGAGTATTCCAGTGACCTGGAATAGAGGGACGCAGAGCCATCTTTTTGGACATTTAAGAGTCTTCCAAAAGTGGAGTTGCAGGGGAAAGTCTTCAACACACAGCCGAAGCTTCAAAAATCACGAACGTCGCCGAGCTAGTTAGCGCGTCCTTCCTGATTTGCGGGACCTACAAAGAGCGAGGATCAGTACGATCACATGTACTGACGAATGGCTAATTAAAAACTAAGCTCTGCATTTGATTCAAGCAGTTTTATAAACATGTTGTTTTCCATAAATAAATTCCTTTATTTATTGTGTATCTGGGAAAATTACAACTATAGGAATCTGATCTAGAAGACGATCACTTTATCCCTTGGACTATGCGAAGAAGAAAAGCTCTCAAAATTTTGACAGTAGATAACTATGTATCTGTACAATGAATGAGAAAAAGAACTCTATTTATAGAGTCAAAAATAATAACTGAAAAGATAACTGTCTTCACAGCCTGTGCCTAGTTGAAAATCATGCAGGATTTAACATACGCAAGGTTGTGAGCAGTTACTGGACGTGGCCTGTAACTGTTGGACACATGGCGATCATGCATGAGTCGTGTGCAAGTTACAGGACACGCAGGCGAGAGATCAGTGGCATGGCTGCCACGTACTCCAATTTGATGAAATCCACACAGACTTGTTGAAGACGAAATCCACGCAGACTCGGGGTAGAAAGCTTCAAAATCCTTGCAAACTTGGGGCAGAAAGCTTCACAATCCACGCAGATTTGGTGAAGAAAACTTCAGAATCCACGCAGACTTGAGGAAGAAAACTTCAGAATCCACGCAGACTTGAGGGAAAGCTCAAAATACATACAGACTTGAGATAGAACTGCCAGCTGTCTTGATTTGGCGTGCCTCGACTGACACAAAATCTCTGATAGTGATTGCTTTTGTCAGTCGCATTAAATGACAAGAAACTCTTTTGGTACGTCAACTTGACGAAGGTTGAGTCTTGCTGAAGAAGATTTCGAAAGTCACGCAATGGTCGGCTGTGATCTCTCGAGTTCTGTGCATACGTGGCATACGAAGAGATATTCTTCGACTGTCGTACTGTCAATCATAATTACACTCTGACAAATGATGAGCTGTCTCCTCAGCGTGATTTGTAAATATTGTCCTGATCAACTGAGCGTGATTTTTGACTCTGTCCTGATCAACTCAGCGTGACTGTTTTTTTTGTTCTGATCAACTCAACGTGACTTTCATTTTTGAGGCCTACACAACCCCCTTCAAAGTTTTTGAAAAATGATAAATTATTTCAAAATACTTTGAAAACGAGATGATAAAATGAAATCAGTCATGCTGAGATGACTTCAAATTTTTCGGAAGTCGAAAAGACTTCGAAGTTCTTTGAAAACATCCAAATAAACTTATTAAATGTCATAATGACTCTTCGTTCTCCGAGACTGATTGCATCCAATTTATGGTAGAATATGAACCGCCGGCGAGCTCTGTTATATATAAACAGGGAGAAGATTCATTTTTAATCTTCATCTTACGTCAACATGATACCAAAGGAAGAAGCTGAAGAAGAAGCATGCAAATTGGGTTTTTGTTCCCATGGTGATCCCACTTTTGAGGGTAAGGAACCAGAGCCCCTAGTCTTCGAGTTCAAAGACGATCCCATGCATGTAGCCAAGAATTTTCTGAGCTATTTTGGTCTGGATGGCTCGTCTTCTTCTGACGGACGCAGCCTTGCAGAGCAGCGTGAAATGTTGAAGGCTCTGTTACACCGCATGGGGGTTAAGAGCGTAGAAGAACTGGGCACTAAGCTCAGTCGCTCTGCTAAATAGAGCGTGTCTTTTATGCTTTTGTCTTCTTTTGAAAATGTTGCACTTCTTCTTTTGTCCTTTGTAAGGCCATCAGTGCCTGTTTTGAAGAATGTAGTACAACTTTTGTGTTTGAACAGCGTGCATTAATGAAGAATGTTAATTAGCACTCTTTGACTGTTTCCAATGTTACGCTGTCTTCCAAAGCACACGTGTCATTCATTCCATGGTTTACGAGCGCTATTTACGCGGATCTTTTCCAAGAATAAGCTTGTACTTTGTCCTTTAAATAGATAGCTGAGTTTCAAAGATACTCATCTCCCATTCTTCTTCTTTTTCTCTAAGAATGAAATTTTTAGGAGATTTCATTCTCAAACAGGAAAGCAATACTTTCTAATGTTCGATTTCTGCACACTGTATCAAACATGAGTTTGCCAATTCTTAGCACCAATCTTGAAGGTAAGTCCAGTATAGTACGCATACTATTTTGTTGCTGTTGAAAATGGGCTTTTTGTTTCTGACTGAACAATGCACGCTTGACTAGCCAATGCGTGCCAAATGACATTTCTGTTGATTAATCTCCTCTTCCTTGATGCTTTCTGCAGGAATTCGGCTGAAAACTTTCTTTAGAACTGGCATTGGTGATGTGGATGCTGTGGAGAATATTCTGCTGACACCTACATCAGGGAGCTCATACGCTTTTGACACGTACATCAGACAACTCAGAACTCTTCGTGGGATAGAAGGGTCTTCCTCGGACGGTAGGAAGAGCCTTTATACACGAAAGTTGGATGGTGGAGTCAACTCTACCCCGAGAAATCGGGTAGTAGAGTTCCATTCAAGGCAGAACTAGGAATTGTATCCCAATATGGAATACATTCCTATCTTCCTTGAGAGGTTACCCCTAATCCACCAATTGTATTAGTAGCACCACGACTTTGGGCTGCCATACTCTGTGGTTCTCCTCTCGTCTGAGAGAGAAGACCAGAGTTTGATTCCTGCTGATCTGGTCGTGACTGGGACTCAGACAGTCAGGAACTGCCACCAACAACGAACCTGACGGAGAAGGTCCGACGGAGAAGATCCAAAGAAGAAGATAGATCTCTATTAGGTTATTGTTGTGGTGTAGAATGAAAATCCAAGATTGTAATAGATTTCCATTATGATTTGTAAGAAAGTCTAAGAAAATGTAATAGACTTTTTATGGTGAAATGAGAATGGAAATGATAATTCTTCTATGCTCAATAATTTATATTTGTGGATGAATTGTGGACATGATAGATAATAAAATCTTCTTTTCTGTTTTAGAGTATATGATATTATCAGAGGTATTATGGACGTGATAATATGTATGAACTCAAAAGAAAATAGATTAATTTCTATGCAGAGGTCAAAAATGAGAAATGAGTAGATAGATTCGGAATTGATTCAGAGGTTATGAAAACATGATAAATAACGAATTCCTACTTAATAAATTGATAGAAGATTATGAACGGACGAACCGTTAGGAAATGATGAACAAATAAACTATCGAGTGAATGTAATAAATGAACGGATGAACCATCAAGTATTAATGAACGGGCGAACCATCGAGTAGAATAGAATATACAAACAAACTTTGTAATTCTATCAGATGATATTAAACCAGAAATGATCTTAGTTTAATACTGATTGGAAAAAATAGAATTCAGACATAAAGATATCTTTGAACTCAATTTTTCATGATCTTTAGATTCGTAAATCAAAAGACTGGATATCATTTTCAAAAATATGATACTGAGATAGAAAATTCAGAGGTAATATGGACATGATTTTCTAAATATCAATTTTGCTAAGAAGATGATACAATATAGAATATCTATTTCCGCTGGGGATAACAGATATCGAAATGATCGAATGAAAATGAATGAACGGATGAACCGTCAGATGAACGGATAAACCGTCAGGCATTAATAACTTTCTTCAGATCGGTCAATGGAAACCATGTTGGAAGACAGAATGTTGCAGTAGAAATCACCGATACTCGTATTGAAATCCCAAGAAGTGGTACTAGAAGAATCAGATCTCTTATCTTCGTCAGACTCGGGATCTTCATGAATAATATTGATAAAAAAAGTAGGAGCAATATAGCCCAATCCGCATTTAGTCCTCCCATATTTCAGAGGAGGAATCCGACCAGACATTTTTCTTCCTTTTCCACTGTTGAGGCCAGTTCTGAAGTCATAGCCCATATTTTTAATGATGTCTTTAGATTGCTGACTATAACGACGTAGTTGTAATCTTCCAGTATCATCATTTTTGTCTTCATCTTCGAAATCAGAAGGATTTTGGGGCCCTTTGTAGAAGAATATTGGGATGTCTCCTGGCTTTCTGCTGGAAACTAAAAAGTATGAAGATTGTACTGGTTCTAGGGATACATCTGTATGAACAGTCTGTACAACTCCTATGGTTATTGTGTTCAAGTCATCTAACAAATGTAAATAACTATGAACATAATTACACACATCAACATACTGCAAAGATGGAGACTTTTCATTAAATGTAAAAGCAGCAATATTTACATTGGGAGAAGGCTGAGCCTTAGAGGTCTTAGCCAAGTCAATGACTAAAGGAGGAGAAGATGAACGAGAAGAAGCATTGTTTCGATTAAGATCGATAACAAATGGCTCAGAAGAGGTGAGCTCCCTTGAAGCTTGAGATGGAAGAGTAATCCGCCTTCCAACTGGAATTAGCAGAGTATCCTGTTTCACATGTGAAGATGCAGGAATTGCAGTACGCCCACTGACAGGAATGATCATTGTGTCTTGAGCAAACGATTGAGGTAACGGAGAAATCCGTCCACTCACCGGAATGATGAAAGAACCTTCTCCAGAGAGTTTGGGAGATTGTTGCTGAGTAGTTCGACCTTTAACAGGAATTATTAAGGTCTCACTTTGTGAATCCTCTTTCTCCATAGCTTGTATCACCCTTGTATACTCTTTTTTGTATATCCGGAAATCATTGAAATAGGCTTCAACCCCATGGAAGGGATTTATATCAGCAACTTCTTTTTGTACTCTTCCATTGCTATCAATGTATTTAAAACACTAATGAAGAGTAGAAGGCACCACATTATTTTCATGAAGAAAGGGCCTCCCAAGAAGAAGATTGTAGGATCCCACAATCTCGATCACATAGAAAGTGACTTTGGATCTGAAATCACCTATTTGAAGCTTCAGATGAATCTTTCCCAAAGGCTCGCTTCGGCTTTGATTGAATCCCAGGATAGTAGTAACCGTCTTGGAAAGCTTGTGAAGAGGGATTTTTAGTTCTTCCAACAGACTCTTTGGCATTATGCTTATAGCAGACCCTGGATCAATGAGGATACGATCTATCTTCATTGTATCGATATAACCGGTGTAGTAGAGAGGCCGATCATGTCGATTATCCTCCAGTAGCATGTCGTCTTGTATAAAAGTGATATTTGGGATAATCTCTAGTACACTGTTGCAATGTAAGCAAGTGGCAGGTTCCGCATCTGGCTTCTTCAATTGTGCAAGACAAGAGTCAGCATGTAGAAGTGCTTCACTTAACGTCTCCCGAGTCTCTTTGGAAAGACGTAAAAGTTCAAAGAGGGACATTCTAGCTGGAGTATTAGCAAGTTGAGCTAAAATGTCGAAGTTATAAGGCTTCTGAAGTCCAAGAGGAGAGGACTTCTTGATTGGCTTATCAAACCGAGCCTGTTGTTTACCTTTCTCAAGAGCTGTAGGCTTGGAAGGAGCAGGTTCGACTGGTGCAGTAGGAGGGATAGGTGCAGTGGATGATTCTTCTTCAGGAGGAACATTAGGAGCATCTTTATCAGCTGGAGGGATATCAGGAGTATCCTCAGGATTCTTGGAATAATCCTTTAGATAAGGTTTCCCCGTTCGAGTAGCACCAGCAAGTGCTTCTTCTTTCTCTTTTGGCTCTGTGTCAGAGGTAGACCCAAGAGACGTCATATGACATGACTTAATCTTTCCAGCCTTTTTGGACTTTCGAGAAGTAGTCCTTTGAGGAGATTCAAAATCTGCCACTAGATCAGGATGAATCCACATAATTTCTCCAGTTTCCAAAATGATTGGCACTAATCCTTCAGATTGCGGAGGAGGAATATTCACTATTTCAAGAGTTGCCTTGGGAATAGGAACGATCCCACTTTCAAGGAGTTGAGGAGGAAAATCTCCGAATTGCATAGAGACGACATTTGAAGTGACAGTCTTCTCTTTCGGAGTAAGAGAGATAGCTCCAGACTTAATCATTTCTTGGATCTTTCCTTTCAGTACATAACATGTACGAATTGTGTGACCCAGCATTCTGTGATATGGGCAGTATTTGGGATGATCTGTCTTACCAGCTTCATCAGGTTTCTTGATCTCAGGTAATTGTATCTTATTACCTTTCAGCAGACATTCAAAGATACCAAGGACATCATCATCATCGAAAGAGTATTCTTCTTTAGGGCGAGGTGTTCTTGGTTGTTGAGTTGTAGGAGTTTGAACAGTTGATGCATCTTTGCTCTGAAGATTAACTTTAAGAGTTTCTTTTCCTTTACGAGCATTGTTTTTATTGTTAGTACCTTGACCTGTTTCTTTGGGAGTCATCTGCACTCCTAAACCTTTAAAAGTTTCAGCACTAATTTCTGCAGCCTTGGCACTAACTATGAAAGAAGGCCAGTCTTGGAATTGGGTGGATCCTGTCCACATGCTGATGATTGGCAACAAGTTTGATTTGCATGTGTCGATAGTGACAGCATCAGGAGTTCCAAGAGGCATCTTCAGAGCTTCTCTTCGAAACCGTTCAATGTACTCTTCTGTAGTTTTATTATTTTTTTGCTTGATTCTAATAAGAGCAGACATAGTCATGTCATTGAGCCCTTCATAGAACCGTTCAAGAAACATCTGTTTGAAGCCGACAAATGAGGTAATGCTCCCATCTGGAAGACTTTTATACCATTCATAAGCCGTTCCCTTGAGACATCCAACAAACACCCGAGTAAGGAGGGCGTCGCTTGGTTGCAGCTGATCAGTCATCACTTCAAAATGATTAATAAACTGACTTGGAGAAGTGGTTCCATCATAGAATGAGATAGTAGGAGGCTTGTATTTAGGAGGATACGATATTTGCTTCCATTCTATCGGATAAGGTTGCTTGATGCCTAACCTTTGTAAACCATCCTTCTGTTTGAATGCCTCGAATTGAGTTTTGAGATTCCTCAATTCTTCATTAACAACTCCGGAGGATTGTGGAGTTGTAGCTTGTAGAGAATAGTTGGGAGGAGGAACAGCGTTATAAGCACTACCCCCAGCTCCAGAGAGACTAGAATTTGGTTGAGCTGGTCCAGGAGTATTGGATTGTACTGCTGGAGGAACTTGTACTGGACTTATAGCAGTGTCAATTGGTATGGCATCTGGTACAGTCTGTCGATTTTGCATCTGTGTTGCCATGAGTTCATACATCGACTTCATAGTATCGGCCATAGACTTCATTTGCTGTTCCAAAGAAGTAATCCTTTGTTCTTGAGGAGTCAAGGAAGAAGAAGGTTCATCAGTATTCCCATCAACCATATAAGTCGTAACTGTACGAGGGATTATTGATGAACTGGTGGATGTTGTTTGTTCTGAATCATTGCTTTGTGCATCAAAGTCAATTATAGGAGAACTACCCCCAGTAGGAAGAGGCGGGAAGTTAGATTCTCCAAGAAATTCAGAATTATCTTCAAAAATTAAATTTCTTTGACTAGAAGCTAAGACTCTTGCTCTGGTGTTTCTATATACTCCATCTGGACTATCAACTCTACCCCCAGTATCCCGAGAGGTCATGTTGACAGAAGCAAACAAAGGCTCATCTTCATCAGGCATAGGTTCACATTGAATCTGATTGAAGACAGATTGTCGTTTTGTTTGACATCTGCATTGCATTGTGACTCTCGGCTGGAAATCACATTCATGATCAACATAGTCCTGAACCATTGATTGACATTTGCATTGAATTATGACTCTTGGCTGGAAGTCACATTCAGCATGGTCCATTGTTACAGAATTACTCCTTCTCTTCTGTTGAAGGTGTTCTCATAAATCTGTTTGTGAAGATTGAGGTACATCAGAGAACACTCTTTGTGTATTGCTAGGAGTATATTTCCTGTTCTTGGATCTTGATGGCTCTTGATTATACAGAGAGTGATTAATATGAGCCACATAGTTTCTAGCATACTCTGCATCCGGATCTTTTATTTTCATATCCGATTGGTGTGGTTTCTTAACACCAGAAGTATTTCCCAAACGGGTTTGATTAAGTTTTGTTCTTAGATCAATTGGAGGTAACACATTGGTTTTTGAAACTTGGAGTTTTCCTTCCATTGATCTGGATATTTGCAGAGAAGGAAGAGTTGAACCACCCCCTTGATTAGGAGTTGGTAACAGACCCTCTTTAATGGACAAATTCTGTGCCCAATTCGAAGAAGTCGTAGAAGAAGACATTAAAGAATGTTTCTTCTTAGACTTATTCAAGTTTTGAGACATAGAATGTCCAGAAGGAAGAGTAGTCAAAAGACCATCTCCTTTTCTTTGACTAACAAAATTCTCAGTCAAAGCTGTTCCTGAAGTAAAAACTACAGGAACAGAAGAAACAACTAAAGAGTCATCTCTTTTCGAAGGGACTTTGTGTGGAAGACCACCCCCAGTTCTAGTAGAACTTGGCACAGAAGAAGAGATAGCTAAAGAGCTATTCTTCTTAGATGAAATACACGCTGAAACAGATTTGGTTAAAGAACCAGTACTGTTAGCGTGGCTTTTGGATTTAGAATTACACGCTGGAACAGATTTGGCTAAGGAGCCAGTACTGTCAGCGTGACTTTTAGGATTAAGATTACACGCTGGAACAGATTTGGCTAAGGAGCCAGTACTGTTAGCGTGATTTTTGATTTTGGAAATACACGCTAGAACAGATTTGGCTAAGGAGCCAGTACTGTCAGCGTGATTTTTGAATGAGAGATTGCACACTGGAACAGATTTGGCTAAGGAGCCAGTACCGTCAGCGTGACTTTTGGAATTGAAGTTGCACGCTGGAACAGATTTGGCTAAGGAGCCAGTACTGTCAGCGTTACTTTTGATTGCTGTCATCTTCGAGCGCACAAGAATGTGCGTGCTTGCAGTAGAATCCTTGCCAGTGTTAGGAGTAGACACTGTGGCAGAGACTTCACCATTGGCTGCCAATTGATTCTTAGGGACATAGACAGAGTGTCCCTTCGGCTTGGCAGTGATGATGGAGGCTGAAGTGGGCTTGCCACTCTTAGCCCGCTGTATTTCTTCGTAGGCAAGTTGATCGAATTGGATCGTCATCACCTTCTTCGTCGAGCCGATTGACGAAGTGTCGCATTGAGTTGTTGCCATCTCAGAAGAGGAGATGGTTTTCCCCAGCAGAGTCGCCAATTTGTTTTTCATAAATAAATTCCTTTATTTATTGTATATCTGGGAAAATTACAACTGTAGGAATCTGATCTAGAAGACGATCACTTTATCCCTTGGACTATGCGAAGAAGAAAAGCTCTCAAAATTTTGACAGTAGATAACTATGTATCTGTACAATGAATGAGAAAAAGAACTCTATTTATAGAGTCAAAAATAATAACTGAAAAGATAACTGTCTTCACAGCCTGTGCCTAGTTGAAAATCACGCAGGATTTAACATACGCAAGGTTGTGAGCAGTTACTGGACGTGGCCTGTAACTGTTGGACACATGGCGATCATGCATGAGTCGTGTGCAAGTTACAGGACACGCAGGTGAGAGATCAGTGGCATGGCTGCCACGTACTCCAATTTGATAAAATCCACGCAGACTTGTTGAAGACGAAATCTACGCAGACTCGGGGTAGAAAGCTTCAAAATCCATGCAAACTTGGGACAGGAAGCTTCAGAATCCACGCAGATTTGGTGAAGAAAACTTCAGAATCCACGCAGACTTGAGGAAGAAAACTTCAGAATCCACGCAGACTTGAGGGAAAGCTCAAAATACACGCAGACTTGAGATAGAACTGCCAACTGTCTTGATTTGGCGTGCCTCGACTGACACAAAATCTTTGACAGTGATTGCTTTTGTCAGTCGCATTAAATGACAAGAAACTCTTTTGGTACGCCAACTTGACGAAGGTTGAGTCTTGCTGAAGAAGATTTTGAAAGTCACGCAATAGTCGGCTGTGATCTCTCGAGTTCTGTGCATACGTGGCATACGAAGAGACATTCTTCGACTGTCGTGCTGTCAGTCATAATTACACTCTGACAAATGATGAGCTGTCTCCTCAGCGTGATTTGTAAATATTGTCCTGATCAACTGAGCGTGATTTTTGACTCTGTCCTGATCAACTCAGCGTGACTGTTTTTTTTGTTCTGATCAACTCAGCGTGACTTTCATTTTTGAGGCCTACACATGTTAGCTAGCTATTTCTGTGATCTTTCTAACCATCCTGATCGATTTGCATGTTAACATATTTTGAGGCAAGCATATGAAATTGTATACATTAAGCAGCTATCATATTCATCTCGTGTCACGTACATTAGTTAAGCAGTGAAAGGGTGTGAAGGTCACTAGCAATGTCAAGCCATCACGGACTATAGCTGGATTAGACGGCGACCCTTTCGCGGCAGGTAGCGAGCCCTGTGCGAAAGTTCTCGAATAACCCACGCCGATGTAAGGCTAGCGCTTGCTATACACGTTCCTCCCGGACCAAATCGGTCCCTTGGCCTAGGCAACCGTTCGAGGAAACTACCCCTTGTCGATAAGTTGTCCAATGACTGTCTTGCAGAGTCTTGAAAAATGTTATCTCTTTTCTAGAATCTTATCCTTTCTCTTTTAGTTGCAAAACTTAGCCTTTCTTTTGAACTTAGTCGATTTACTTACTTAGCCATATCGTTGCGATAAATGTTAATCGATTCATTCATTATTTTGTGTAGGCTAAGTGGAATTGTATAAGAAAGCATATTTTATATTTTTGATATCGACAGTTTGATAGCAAGTGTTTCGTGAAGAATTGTGCCATGATTTTTTTGATTCTACACTATGATGACAAGCATTTCATTTAACTTTATATTGCTTTTGAAATAGAGAGTCGAGGCGAAGGAGGTCAGCCACTCGCCTTAGACTTGCTTTAAGAGAGCGACTGGTTGGCTACGCTGACGTCACCTACGTGATCACCTGCAATCGCATAAGCAACTGGCTAGAATACTGTGTAATTCTAGGAATTTCGATATACATGCGAAGCTCGAAAACGCAAGTCACGAAAATCCATCGAAAACATTTACGAAAAATGCATTCACGAAAACCAAAGTCAAAGCCAAATCAAGTGCGGCATAAAAACCAAAGCAATTGGAGGTCTCTCCCGACTCAGACGCAGAGCCAATCCATGAGGCGCAACCCGCTAAATATGGGACTTGGTTCTGAAGAAGCCATTCCATAACGTAGAATGGATCTTAATTCAACCATTCCCGTTCGATCGATTCGGTCGATTCCGACCTATCGGTTCCGACCGAATCGATAGCGACAGTGTTCCTTTCTCGGGCACCCCGTAGACGAAAACGGGGCACGATGTACGGACGGGGCACTACACCATAACCAACTAATAAAAAGTTTCGTCCTTGAAACTTAAGGATAGAACCTATCTCTACAAGAACAATGAAGGAAATTTCTTCTTCATTTTTGATTCAAGCTCCCACGTCGACTCATCGACCGAATGGTTCCTCCAGAGGACGCGGACGAGAGGGATCGCTTGATTTTGCAGCAGCTTATCCTTGCGTTCTAAGATTTGAACTGGCTCTTCAACGTAGGATAAGTCGGACTTTAGCTCCAGCTGACCAAAATCTACCACGTGGCTAGGGTCGTGCACGTACTTTCGCAACTGAGAGACGTAGAAGATATTGTGTACACCTTCTAGCGCCGACGGTAGGGCAATTTTATAGGCCACTGGGGCGACCCGCTCGAGTATTTCGAATGGCCCAACGAATCTCGGACTCAACTTTCCCTTCGCACCGAACCGAGTAACTCCTTGCGTGGACGATACTTTAAGAAATACGTGATCGCCTTCTTGAAACTCGAGGGGTCGACGATGAATATTGGCATAGCTTTTCTGGCGACTCTGAGCAATCTTTAATCTTTCTCGAATGAGCCGAACTTTTTGCACGGTCTGTTCTATCAGTTCCGGGCCGAGAATCTGCCGCTCTCCGACTTCGTCCCAGCAAATGGATGATCAGCACTTTCGTCCGTACAAGGCTTCATACGGCGTCATTTGGATGCTGGATTGATAGCTATTGTTGTATGCAAATTCAGCTAGAGGTAGATGAACATCCCAGCTTGATTTGAAGTTAATTGTGCAGAGTCGTAGCATGTCTTCGAGAATCTGATTGACGCGTTCCGTTTGGCCATCGGTCTGGGGATGATAGGCTGAGCTAAAGTTCAACTTGGTACCCAGAGCCGACTAAAGGCTACTCCAGAATCGCGACATAAACCGTGAATCCCGATCAGAGACGATGGATAATAGAACTCCGTGCAGCCGTACTATCTCATCACGATAAATCTGTGCCAGACGATCAACACTCCAAGTAACTTTAATGGCAATGAAGTGCGTTGACTTGGTCAGTCGATCGACGATGACCCGGATGGCATCATTTTCTCGCGACGTCATCGGCAGACCAACAATAAAATCCATGCATACGTGCTCCCACTTCCATTCTGGAATTGCCAGATTCTGTATCTCCTCGCCCGATCTCTGGTGCTCAGCTTTCACATGCTGACAGGCCATGCATTGTGACACGACAAGTTCCATATCTCTTTTCATTCTGTGCCACCAGAAGTTTGTGCGGAGGTCCTTGTACATCTTCATGCTACCGGGATGCAAGGTGTACTTTGCATAGTGCGCCTCCGACAATATCTCCTTTCGAAGTTCTGAATTATCCGGAACGCATAGCCTACCCTTCAATCAAAGCATGCCGATTTTGTCTTCTGCAAAGTCGGTCGTCCTACCCGTCGAGATTAGCTCTCGTATTTTCTTCATGTACGGATCGTCCTTCTGAGCGGTCTTGATCTTTTCTTGTAAGCTCGGCTCTAACTGCAACTTTGTCAACTGCACATTCCTGAATCAGACTTGGAGTTCGATGCCATCTCTTCTAGGTCGCGTAGCAATCTGCGATCGATGGATAGCGAGGCAATATACTTCTGACTCAGAGCGTCCGCCACAACATTTCCCTTTCCCGGCGTATAGTCAATAGTCAAGTCATAATCTTTGATCAGTTCAGGCCAACGCCTTTGCCGCAAGTTCAGTTCCTTCTGCGTGAATAGATACTTGAGGCTCTTGTGATCTGTATTGATCGTACACGCCATACCATAGAGATAGAGACGCCATAATTTCAACGCAAACACAATCGCCGCTAACTCCAGGTCATGAGTAGGGTAGTTCTTCTCGTGCGGCTTTAGCTGTCGTGAAGCAAAAGATATCACCTTGTTCCGCTGTATCAGCACACACCCCAAGCCCTAACCGGATGCGTCGCTAAATATCTGGAAACCCTCAGTCCCTTCTGGAAGTGCGAGTATCGGGTCCGAGACGAGCCGTTGCTTTAATTCCTGGAAGGAAGCTTCACAGTCGTCTGACTATTCAAATGCGACTCCTTTCTGGGTGAGGCGAGTCAGAGGCGATGCGATCTTCGCGAAGTCTTTCACGAAGCATCGGTAATATCCCGCTAAGCCAAGGAAACTTCGAATCTCGCCGATGGACGTTGGCCGTTTCCAATCGACAACGGCTTTAACTTTCTTTGGGCCGACTGCGATGCCTTTAGCAGAAGTGATGTGTCCGAGGAATGCGACGCTGCTCAGCCAAAATTCAGATTTGCTTCGCTTCGCATACAACTGATTTTCTCGAAGGGTTTGAAGCACGGTCCGTAGATGCTCAATGTGTTGCTGCTTATTCTTCGAGTAGACGAGTATATCGTCGATAAAGACTACTACGAACTTGTCGAGGAATGGTCGAAACACCTGATTCATCAAATCCATGAAAGCAGCTGGGGCGTTCGTTAGGCCGAACGGCATTACCAGGAATTCGTAATGGCCATATCGAGTGCGAAAGACAGACTTTGGCACATCGTCCGGCTTGATCTTGAGTTGATGGTAACCCGAGCGCAGATCAATTTTAGAGAACACCGTAGCTCCTTGCAGCTGATCAAACAAATCATCTATGCGGGGCAGGGGATATTTGTTCCGGACGGTGGCTTTATTTAGTTTACGGTAATCGATACAAAGACGCAGTGAGCCATCCTTTTTCTTGACGAACAGCACGGGCGCTCCCCATGGCGAGACGCTCGGTCGTATGAATCCCTTGTCGAGCAACTCTCACAACTGTACTTTGAGTTCTTTAAACTTTGCAGGGGTCATTCTGTACGGGGCTTTCGAGATCGATCGGGTATCGGAAAATGTATCAATAGTGAACTCAATCTCTTGATCGGGCGGCATACCGGGCAGTTCGTCCGGAAACACATCTGGGAATTCTGCCACAACGTCGGTCTGACCCGCGTTTATGCCATCCTGTCGCATGCCTCGAACGTACGCTAGATAGCCTTCATATCTGGAATGCAGCATCCGTCGAGCAGATATTGTGGAGATCACCATGCAGGTCGGCGACGCCTCACCACACGAATAGCAGAATTCAGGCACTCCAGTTATGCGTAATGTGACCCTCTTTTTAGCACAATCTATGATTGTATTGCATGGACCGAGCCAATCCATCCCCAGAATGATGTTGTAGTCCTTAATATCTAGAACTATCGCATCAAGACTGATCTTTTGACCACCTATACAGATGATTTCGTCTCCGTAGACTAAATTTGTAAGTAGTGGCATGCCCGACGGTACGTTAACAGTAAGATCGAGATCCAGCGGTGTTAGAGGAAATTTGTGTTCAGCGGTGAAGTCCGCCGATATAAAACTATACGTGGCACCTGAATAAAACAATACACGAGCAGGTTTATTATTGAATTGCAGTATACCTGTCACGACTGTGTCAGATGCGAACGCTTTGTCTCGAGTCATGGCGTAGACGCGGCCCTGAGCATTGGGGCGACGGTCTTGGCCATTCTGTTGTGCGGTCTGTGGAGCCTGAGGTGCTTGGCCTCGGTTCTTATGATGTTGTTGGGGGCGCTGGTTTGGCTTCTCCGGACAGTTGCGTGCAATGTGGTCCATTCGGTCATACCCGAAGCATGCTCCGTTCTTTAATCGGTACTGGTTGGCCATGTGCCCCTCTTTGTGGAAGAAATTGTAGACTATTCGATCCTTCGTCTGGTTGTTGCCTCCGTTGCTGCGATTTTGACGCTTGTGCGCATTGTTGCCTCCCGTATTACTATGGCGTTTGTTATTAAAGTGAATAGCGCCAGTAGTAGCAGGAGGATACTCGGACTCCAGACGGAGGGCATGGTTGAGTACCTTGTCCATAGTTTTGTATTCAGGCACCAAAACATGAGCACGAATAGAGGAACGTGCAGGCCCATTTCGAATCGTCGAGCTCGACTTGCAGTTGTAGGTAGATATGCTCCAGCAAGTTTGGCCAGTTTGTTGAATTCGGCCGCATATTGTCGTACTGTCATATTCCCTTGCCTCAAATGTATAAATTTGTTTTCTTTTTCCTGTCGTACGGCTGTAGAAAGATATTCAGTCTCGAACGCATTTCTGAATGTGGCCCATGAGATTGCCGTCGTCCCGTCTTCACGTCGAATTGCCCGCTTCTGCACGACCCACCAATCGTGTGCGTTCATTCGAAGTAGAAGTTGAATATACGCAACTTTTTTCGAGTCTTCGATACCCAGAAGCTCGAACTTGTCTTCCAGCTCCTCCAACCAGTCGATCGCCACGGAGGGATCTTCTGTGTCGTTGAAGGAAGTGCGACAACTTTTCGTAAATTTTGACACGTCGAAGTTAGAACTTTTCGGTGTCGCACGTGAGAGCACGGGCGCCTCCGGTTCAGCTTCATTAGATCGAACCGCAGGCTCGGTCACGGCAGGCGTCATCGTTGAATTGTTTTTGGCCACGATCGATTGTACGATTTGTTGGAGTGTATTCAGCTGCTGCTGCTGCAGCTTGAATTGAGCCTCGAACCAATTTTCGAATTGGGTCTGACGAGCCTCCGCCTGCTGACGATGGAGCTCATTTTGGTATTGCTGTATTTCGAGCATCTGTAACATCGGTTGCATCGGGTCGTCGGAGGATCCGGCTACGGTAGGCGTCATCCCAGTTGGGTTGACGGAGTGCTCGGGTCTGGAACTACTCGAGCCGTTGGAAGCGCTCGTCTCGTCCTCTGCCCGAGCTCCCGCAACTGCAGGGAAAAGAAAGCCAACTCTCGTTAGTTTCAGAAAATGTCCTGGGTTCAGCGTATGGAACAAATCATCTGATCGACACGAGGTCAACGGTTTGAGACTAGAAACTCGACACTGGAGGCCAAGGACGTAAAGTCGTGCTCTGATACCATTATGTCACGCCCCGATTCCGTCGAATCGATAGTCGCCCCCCGGACGTGATGTCGTACGAACCTAATTTACGATCGCACAAGGCATAGTCATAAGGTAATCCGAAATACGAGATCTAAGAAAGTAAGCAGACAAATTGAATCACACATTAAGCAAAGAGAACTTTGATCTTTGTTGATAATGGACATCATTTACAGACTCTAGTACATGACTCATGCCGTGCGGGCTACAACATGACTCAATTACAAAGAGTGCCGATGAGATAGCCGTTCCATACATTGCACACATCCCTCAATATACAACAGAGTATTCATGTGACCTGGAATGGAGGGATGTTGAGCCATTTTTCTTGGACAGTTGAGAGTCTTCCAAAAGTGGAGTTGCGGGGGAAAGTCTTCGACGCACGGCCGAAGCTTCAAAAATCATGAACGTCGCCGAGCTAGTTGGCACGTCTTTCCTGATTCGCAGGACCTGCAAAGAGCGAGGATCAGTACGATCACATGTACTGGCGAATGGCTAATCAAAATTCAAACTCTGCATTTGATTCAAGCAATTTTATAAATATGTTAGCTAGCTATTTCTGTGATCTTTCTAACTATCCTGATCGATTTGCATGTTAACATGTTTTGAGGCAAGCATATGAAATTGTATACATTAAGCAGCTATCATATTCATCCTATGTCACATGCATTAGTTAAGTAGAGAAAGGGTGTGAAGGTCACTGGCAATGTCAAGCCATCACGGACTATAGCTGGGTTAGACGGCGACCCTTTCGCGGCGGGTAGCGAGTCCTATGTGAAAGTTCTTGAATAAACCACGCCGATGTAAGGCTGGCGCTTGCTATACACGTTCCTCCCGGACCGAATCGGTTCTTTGGCCTAGGCAACCATTCGAGGAAACTACCTCTTGTCGACAAGTTGTCCAATGACCGTCTTGCAGAGTCTTAAAAAATGCTATCTCTTTTGTATAACCTTATCCTTTCTCTTTTAGTTGCAAAACTTAGCCTTTCTTTTGAACTTAGTCGATTTACTCACTTAGTCTTATCGTTGCGATAAACGTTAATCGATTCATTCATTGTTTTGCATAGGCTAAGTGGAATTGCATAAGAAAGCACATTTTCTATTTTCGATATCGGCAGTTTGATAGCAAGTATTTCGTGAAGAATCGTGCCATAATTTCTTTGATTCTACACTATGATGACAAGCATTTCATTTAACTTCATATTGCTTTTGAAATAGAGGGTTGAGGCGAAGGAGGTCAGCCACTCGCCTTAGACTTGCTTCAAGCGAGCGACTGGTTGGCTGCGCTGACGTCGCCTACGCGATCACCTGCAATCGCATAAGCAACTGATTAGAACACTGTGTAATTCAAGGAATTTCGATATGAATGCGAAGCTCGAAAACGCAAGTCACGAAAATCCATCGAAAATATTCACGAAAAACGCATTCACGAAAACCAAAGTCAAAGTCAAATCAAGTGCGGCATAAAAACCAGTGCAACGGGAGGTCTCTCTCGACTCAGTCGTAGAGCCAATCCTTGAGGCGCAACCCGCTGAATATGGGACTTGGTTCCGAAGAAGCCATTCCATAACGTGGAATGGATCTTAATTCAACCGTTTTCGTTCGATCGATTCGGCTGATTCTGACCTATCGGTCCCGACCGAATCGATAGCGATAGTGTTCCTTTCTCGTGCACCCCGTGGACGAAAATAGAGCACGATGTAGGGATGGGGCACTACATTCCTCTTTCTACGATTTGTGCCGTTGAGTCATCTCCTAGAGTCACGCCTCCTCTACCTGATTCCTGATAGGTTGAAAAGCATGAGCGATCAAATGAAACGTGAATATTAGCTCTAGAATCCAACCACCAATCATCAGAATAAAAAAAAAGGTTTACTACAGGTTGATAGCTTACAAACCTGAAGGAGCTGAAAGACCCATTCAGAATCATGTTAGCCTCTGGATTGCCTTTTCTTTTGAATGAAGCCTTAATAGGTTCTTTCTTCCTTTGGAAGCAGTTGATGGCCGTATGGTTGGTTCTACCACACACAAAACAAAATCTTCTCTGATCCTGAGTCTGACCAAAGTTTCTAGGTTTTTGGGGTTGATGGTGTTGAGGGTTTTGATAATGAGGATTTTGGTAATGAGGGTTTTGGTGATTTAGTTGAAAGCTTTGCTTCTTTTTAAAGAAGTTTTTCTTGGGTTTGAGATGATGGTTTGCTTTGGATTTGTCATGGCTTTCTACAAGGTTTATCCTAGCTGTGGCATTAGACCTAGATTTGGCCTTTGGCCTATATTCTTCTTCTGTTCTAAGTCTTTTTAGGGCTTGAGGGTATGTAATAGATCCTTGTAGATGAAGGAGATCCTTGCCACATTAGACCAAGAAGGAGGGAGTTTGTCTATCAAGCATCCTATTTTGTGCTCAGTAGAAAAGAATGTTCCCTTGGCCTGAACATGCCTAAGGTGTTCTTGGAATTCATGAATTTGGTCATTGATAGGTTTGTTATCTACCATGACATATCTGTTGAATGTGGAAGAATTGAATCTATCAATTCCAGCATCATCACAACCATATTCATCTTCCAAAGCATCCCAGAGTTCTCTAGCGCTTTTATATTCAAAAAATATGTCGTAGAGTGACTCAGACATAGCGCTTAAGATTCTGTGGAAGCAATGGTAGTCTATTTCTTTAGGGGTCATGGGTTTAGAGGAAGAGGAGGACTTGGATATCCCTACGTCAGACTCAGTCTCATCAGAATCATTTGTGATGGGTGTGGACCCATCAATGGCCGAGATTAGGCCTAAAGTGGTAAGTCAACATTTTATTTGGCTCTGCCACCTCTTGAAGTATGTGCCATTAAACTTAGCAGACTTGGCAGAGTAGGTCTCTTCCTTGGCAGACATGTTTTCTAAAGTATGTAAAAGTTTAAATTTACTCAATAATAAGGCTTAAGCTAAAAATGAACAATTCAAATGATTTTAGTAATTTACCTTTAAAATTTTAGTTTTTCAAGTTTTGATAAGGTTGGGTTAGCTGTTGGGGCCGGATCCCAGCAAACGGTGATTCATTAGGAACACTTAAGTACCGATCGCTTAGATAAATTTTTGCCTTGTTGACAGAAGGGCCCTTTCGGCTTTTTTTCAAACAAATCTCTACTTTATAATTTTAAAATTAAATTTTTTTTACTAAATCAATTAATTGTTTTATTTAGCCTAGATTGAAATATTGAGTAAGAACAGGGCCAGCCCGGAGTATTTTAATGCCCAGGGCGAAATCCAAAGTGATGCCCCTTGTTCGAATATATTGAAAATAAAGTGTTAATTTTTTGGAGAAGATTTATTGTTTGATTATCATGAGCGCATTCTACGTTTAGGGTATCGTTAAAACATCGTTTCTCTTAAAAAAATAGTACCATATAAATTTAAGCAGAAGCGTCTTGATCACGTTTAAACACAATATCATAAAATATTCTACAAAATCAATAAAAACTTCTAGATACAAACTCTTGCACCATTTTTCATATAATTGAATAATCAAACACCATAACTCATTCCAACTCAAGTTCGACAAAATAACATCTAAAAACTAGATCAATCTAAATATCAAATTGGCTTTTCCGCAATAGTTAACTAGAACAATGAAAACGACATCTTTGTAGTGAACATTTCGTTCCCGCACATGATCCAAATCTAAATACCAAATCCAACAATCCTCAAATCAATCCAAATACCAAATTCAACAATCCCTAAATCATCTTATCACTAATATTTGTTAAAATCCACTACGTAATACAACATTCCAAAGTATGTTATGCAAAAATTCGAAATCAGTTTACTCAAAATTCAATAATTCATCAGTGCAACTCATGATCGTTAAAGTTATTGTCGCTAACAATCAAGTTCATCATTAAAACTCGAATTTTAGATCTCAAGTTTGTTATCAGGAGATTGTTCAATGAAACTTGCATCATCGTTTCAGTGAGTAGTTGTTGTCTTGGCTGCAACTCACGTCAATTCAACGATTGTAAAATTCTAATTTTTAACTTCAAATCCTTAAGTAGATTTTAAAATTATGGACAATAGAAGAGGACATGAAGGATAAATTGAAAAAAAAGGAGTTTGGAATTCAATTATAAGTAGAAGAAAGAAGCGAGAATTAAAATTAACAATTTTCAGGAATACTTATCGTTGGCCATCAATTCTCCTCTGGAATTGGAAGACAAGAAATTTTTTTCTCTGGAATCGGAAGGGACAAACTTTCACTACCGTAAAAGTAAATGCCATTTTTTTCCCCTTTTACCAACTCTTTTATTATATATTAATACTATATAATATATATTACTAACTATTAAAATTATTTGGGGCCCCTTGGATCTTGGTGCCCCGGACCCATGTCCCATTTGCCCCTCCCCCGGGCCGCCTCTGAGTAAGAAGAAACTATAATTGACTAAATTATAGTAGTACAATATTTCTTATGGAAGAGTTAACGGTACATATGTAACTGATGTAACATTTATTTGACAGAAATATAAACTAATATTTGAGAGGGTTACAAATAATTATACTCTTATAAACGATTGTTAACGGTACAAGATTTTTACTCTAACAAATAGAGTGTGAATAGTTAACAGTAGTAATTTGTTAACAATATGAGTTATAATTATATGGAGACAATTTTACTTGGGGTTCGACTATTGACACCCCATCTATTTCTAAGTTGACCCCAATTTCTTTTCATAACTTAAGTTGTATTATGAAATGACTGCTTTATCCTTTTCCTATTTCTAATTCTACCCAAACCCAAACAGCCATAGGACCCCACCCCTTCACTAACCCCACCCCTTCAATAACTAATCCAAAAACCTTAGAAGACATTATTTGAAGCTTGAAGAAATTACAATGGAGGGCCAAAGTAATGATAGAAGATCTCCCGTACCCAATGTAAGTCCTACCAATGTTTTTTTTCAAGTATTGATTCGGCTGTTTCGATTTTGAGAAGAAAACAAAATTCGCGGACTGTTCGACCATAACAAGTCGGACAAATCTACACTGTTCGACTAGGGGAGGTCGAACGTTTTTTGAACTGTCCGACCTGTACTGGTCGAACAGTGTGGATTTCTTCGGATTATGTCGATCGAACAGTACTTTTTTTGAGTTAAATTTAAAAATTTTATTTTCCAACCTAATCCGATATTTGTATTTATCTTCATAGGAAAACACTTCAGATGACATTGCGATTAACACTGAGATGAGTATTGTCACGCACCCGATGTACGAACAACAACTTGATTTCTCTGAAGAATTTCAAACTGATCAATTATTTGTTAGTCGAGAGTTTGGTGAATTGGGTACGATCGATAGGAAACCTTCATAATATAGTAGTTTTGGTTAAACGGTCGGATAAAGGAGAAGGAAGACGAGCTCGAGTAATCCTGGGTTGCGAGCGAGGGGGTAAATATGTGCGACGGAAGGTAAAAGTTGATGAAGCAAATTTGGCTAATATTGCGAAGAAGCGAAGACCTGAACGGCTTACGGGGACGAAAAAATATGATTGTCCGTTTCAGTTGAAAGGAGTACAATGCAATGATGTTGGGCAATGGTCACTTAAGGTTATGTGCGGCACACATAATCACCCAATGGGTCGAAATTTGGTTGGGCACTCCTATGTTGGTCGACTAACAGCAGCCGAAGACCAACTCGTCAAAGATTTGACGAAAAATAATACAAGGCCAAAAGATATATTGAGCACGTTGAAGGAATCCTTTGGGGAGAATGAATCGACATTGAAGACAATTTATAATGCTCGTCATAAGCATAGAGTTGCCGAGCATGGAGGGCTATCCCAAATGCAATACTTGTTGGAAAAGTTGGAGTCGAAAAAGTATTATTATCTGGTGAGGAGATGTGAGCAAACAGATAGAGTGAAGGATCTTTTTTATGCCCACCCGACAAGTGTGGACTTGTTGCGTGCTTTTCCCAACGTTTTATTGATGGATTGTACCTACAAGACTAATAGGTACAAGATGCCACTATTGGAAGTAGTTGGAGTAACTTCCACGGATATTACATTTTCTGTGGCGTGTATATATTTGGAGGCGGAACGGGAGGACAATTATATATGGGCGCTTAGTACGATTAAAGATCTATTTGCTCAATCAAGCTTACCCAATGTCATTGTCACTGATCGTGAGATTGCACTTATGAATGCTACCTTGTGGTTGTGTGTTGAGAAGAACTTGCAGGCTACCTTGTGCACATGAGCTTGCACAGCTAAAACGGGATGGACAATACATCCAGCTTGATATGGTTGACAAATACTGGAGAAAGCTCGATTGTGAACCTGCCAAAACAGACAAAGTACATGATGAAGATATCCGAAGTCGTTGGGTTGAGACCATGGATAATATTAACCATATGTTTGATGTGGCTAATGATTCCCAAAGGCTCTTATTGCTTAAAAGACTCCGGGAGATATCAGTTCCTTCAACGTCTTCGTTGCTCGAACCGGTTGTCAACACTCGACCTCGTGGTAGGCCAAACAAGAAAAAAACACACAATACAAACTCGATTAATTTTGTACATCGGTTGCAGAAGTATCGTGCAATGGTTCCCGTACAAGTCGCAGCTTCACCGATTATATTGAATTGAATTTGCTTCAAGCTCATTAATTATTTGTAATGGAACGTTTGAACGTCTAATGAACTTGTGCTAATATTTTGTGGGACATTTGAACGTATAATGAACTGTGGCTCGTATTTTGAGAAATTTATAATGAATTTGTGCTAATATTTTGTGGGACGTTTGAACGTATGTTGCATATGTTAAAACATGTACTGTTCGACCTGGAAAAGTCGAACAGTGTACATATGTTTGACCTGTATATGTCGAACATTATTGAACTGTTCGACCTGTTATGGTCGAACAGTATGCAAATGTTCGACATATGTTTGCCGAACAGCACTGGTACAGGCAATTCACAAGACAAGATATCTAGCGTCGATGACGCATTCGAGTATATCACAAAATATCACAAAACATAACAAGATATCTAGCGTCGATGACGCATTCGAGTATATCACAAAATATCACAAAACATAACATGATATCTAGCGTCGATGACGCATTCGAGTATATCACAAAATATCACAAAACATAACAAGATATCTAGCGTCGATGACGCATTCGAGTATATCACAAAACATAACAAGATATCTACGATCTACGTCGCCTACGTCTACCAGTCGCCCTCGTTGAAGATTCAGGTTCCTCTGGAGACTGTAGCTTCAATGCTCGATATGCTCCGACCATTGCCGTCTCATAGGTCGGAATGTCTAGCGCCTCTCGGTTTGAGATCCATGTCTGGTAGACTGGTTCAAGATATCCCAAAGCATTCCCAATCATGTCCCATGGTTGTGGCCCTGTCTGTGTAGATGTAGTCCCCGCAGCACTAGAGATGTTCTTCGGATTCTGGACAATAGAATGTGAAAACTTTTTGTACCAGTCCATATAATCAGGTGAACACTCCCATGCAGGGTTTGTAGTTCCCCTACGGGCTTCGGCAGACAGTACATGGCTGCGCCAGTATTGGAAGTAGCCTCCTAGAACATGGAACGCCAGCTTGTACTTCTGGCTCGTGTTTCCCCGTCGAACCTCATTTGGAAACAACGGAGGATAAGGAACTTTCTGTCGTAGGCCAAATTGTCGAAGGACACGGTCGGGATGATATGGCTCTACATTGTCAAATGCACGTATACATCCATGAAAAAAAGTCACCTCGTCCCGAGGAAAAGTGTCCCTCATCCCGTTATAGGGTGTCCAATTCACCTACAATAAAAATTTAAGCAATTATAGAACACATATATAGCGACAGTAAAATGGACAAAATTACACTCACATTGTGGACTTGAAGATTGTCCAATACCTCCCTGATGGATGAGATCAGGTTGGTACCTCCTCCAGCATGGGGCCTATTGGCCCACCTCATAGCAAGTGGTTCCCCCATCCGATAATTGACGTTATGGGTAGGCCTCGTAAACGGAAAGTACTCGAAGATCCAGGCCTACAAAAAAAAAAAATAATATGAAGCATATTGGTCGGATGTATAACATTAAATTAAAACATATAAGTAGGAGATATAGTTACCTCCAGTAAAGTCAGGTATCCACAAATTTGCCGCACCCCACTCCGAGATGCTACTCCAAGCTGTCGATACAAGAAAGCTAAAGCAGCTGCTCCCCAAGCGTAGTCATCGACGTTGTTGACATTCTCGAAGGGCTAGAATTTTTGTGTCAACCCGTGTCCCACTTTTGTCAGCAAAAATGGTGCATCCAAGCACATACCATAAGTACGCACGGGCAGCACGTCTTCTTTTCGACGAATCCGTGCTACTCACATCCGACTCAAATCTTGCCCGGAGCCACTCCATCCGGACCGAGCTACCTCTTTGACTCAATAGCTCATCCTGTGCCTCAATTTCTGACACCCCCAACAATCTACGAATTAGGGTCCTCCGGTCCCCTTGCTGACACTGATTCCACCACCGGTAAGCTACTTACCGGGAGTCCGGTAAGACAAAAAACATCATCTAATGTAATTGTCATCTCTCCGAACGGCATGTGAAATGTGTTGGTCTCCGGTTGCCAACACTCAACAAACGCACAAATTAGATTCTTATTTGGCGTCTTGTACGAAAACGACCTTATGTTGGCTATACGAGAATTTTGAAGGACAGGATTTATGTTACCTTCCAACTTCCATGCGTACAGCTTCGTTGTGTGGCACCAACACCTTAACACGTCCCTCTCAATGCCATTCCAAATCTCGTACGCCACATGTGTCTTGAAACTTGGAATAAGTTGTGGATCTTCGGGTCCACCGGGACAAGGCCCTGTCAAAATGTCAGCATCCTCATCCTCTTCTTGATCAGTTTGGCGCTCTTCATCAGTGTGGCACTCTTCATCAGTGTGGCGTTCTTGCTCCTGCTCTTGGTCGGCCGTTTGAGTCGAAGCAACAAGTGCTTGTTGTTGAAGACGTGCAAGTTCCTGCTCTTCAGCCCGACGTCTCCTAGCTGAAGCATGAGTCGTTTCCCTCCTACTAGTTTGCTTTCCTACAAGTTCCACCAAAATAACATGGCTTAAAGAAATATTTTTTAAATTGTATTGTTTGGTCTCGAAGAGTCGAACTAACCCACACTGTTCGACCATAACAGGTCGAACAAATCTGTACTGTTCGACCGAAACAGGTCGAACAGTAAGCAAGGTGTTCGACTATCGTGAGTCGAACACATTGCTGTGTGTCCGACCGACCAGAGTCGAACATATCCGTAAATTTTGGGGAAAAATTCGATCTGTTCTTTCGTTCTAACCCTAAATGGTCGACAAAACAATGAGGTTCTAACCCTAAATGCTCGACAAAACAATGGGAGAGAATGTAGTTTGGATTGAAATGTTTGATACTCACCTCGATCCATGGTGAAGAGACTTCTCGGAGTGGGGTGAACAATGGGGGACTTCTCCGACTCAAATCTGGTGTTGGAGAGAAGTCCAACAGAGATGGGGAAGAGAGTAGTGTGGAGGAAGAGAGTAGTTAGGGTTAGGGTTAGGGTTTGATGGGGAAGAGAGTAGAGTGGAGGTGTATGTAGGGAGAGAGGAGAGTGGGGTGAATGTAGAATTTTGTGTATAGAGAGGAATGGGGTGTACTTAGAAATTGGGATGTGGGGGTTGTACACTATGGTTTAAGTCATAAGGGTATTTTTGTCAACATTTGGGGTGTACTTAGTATTTTTATAAGTTAATTTATTTTTAGGTGGGGTGTACTTAGAAATTGGGGTCAACTTAGAAATAGATGGGGTGTCAATAGTCGGACCCTTTTACTTGGGTTAAAAGATTATTAATAATAGTACATAGAAAAGGAAAAATCTACTAACTGATACAGTTTTTTAATATGAAGAATTTTTTTAACAATATATATGTTAAAAGAAAAACTTGTTTAACACTATATGGTAGAAGGAAGCTAACACAATTTGCTTATGGAAAGCAAATGATTGTTTAGTAATAATTTGCTTAGAAAGAAAGCTAAAACAATTTGCTTACAGGAAGCAAATATGTATATGTTAACACTATATACTAAGAAATAATTTACTTACAGGAAGGTAAAGTAAAAAAAAATTGGAATGCTAACAGTAATAAAAAATTTCGAAAAGTTTTCTAACGGTAACAGTAAGCTAACAGAAGAGTTTTCGAGAACGAAATAAAAATTCCGAATGCTATATGCTAACAGAAGAGTTTTCGAATGCTAACAGCAAACAGATATTTTGTGTAAATTGACGTAACTCTTAGATTGTTGAAATTTCTTCAATATTCTTCGCTTAAAATCTGTAAACAAAATAAAATATGTAAATATTACCGGCCTCCGGGGAAGTCGCGCACGTAGCACTGTCCTAAGAGTTAGTCCGGGTTTATGTGCAGACTGAATCCAAACGCCCCTAGTAGTAAAATTTTTACTCTACCGGAATCTCGTTGCCGCACACGATGCAGAGAGAATGACCCCGACTTAGCTCTGTCCAGAGTAACAACAAAGAATAGCAGCGATTTTGAGAAGACCAGAATTTCAGAGAATTTTGAGAGGGAATATTTTCTGTGTAACGAAGAAGAGGAAGGACACGGATATATATAGGTTGATGTTGGACCTTTGTAACGGTTAGAAATAATGGGCAATAAAGTTTAACATTACAGAGTAGTAAGAAATACAAAAAACGTGGTACATTGAATCTGGACAAGATTCAAAATCCAACCGTTACAGAAATTAAAGGAATAGTAATGGTAAAAAATTTGAATAGGAGCAAAATGGATTTTAGGGTCTCAGTCCGAAACCGAAGAGAAAATCAGATTGGCATTAAGAAATCGAAACGGCATTCAGCGCCCACAGATGTGGACAAGTACCCCCACATCCGTTACGCACGGCGAACCGAACCGGACGGCGGCGGCGGCGGCACGCGTGTGGGGCCATAGGCCACCCAAATAACTTCAATGAAGCAAAAGTGAACAAAGGAATATAACCACACACAACTCTTTTGCTCCAGCGGATGTGGGACTATAATATATATAGGAGTTGAGCTTTTGCAAGCTCATTGTGTGTGAGCACACAACCAGCTAACAAAAAATAGTCGTCGTAAGATTGAATCCATCCAGGTCATAAAAAATGCCCTCCCCCACCTTAACCATATTGGTTGGAGATGTTTGATAGAGAATAAGTCTGTAAAAGTGTAGTCCGTTTGTTACTCCAGAGGGTTCCGTAGGAATAGACACGATTCGAATTTCCTTCTTTACCTTGTTCGTCGGTCAACAATTTACATGACTAAATCATCGTGTTTTTTTTATTTTTATCTCTGGCATTGAGGTGGTTTTCAACTTCAAATATATCATGTTTTCTCGTTACAGAATGGGCAATAGTAAATTGTATATATCACCCATATTGTTGCTTTCAAATTTTTTTGTTTTTGTTTCCATCATCCCTTTAGTATTTTTAATGTTCAACGGAATTAGTTTTTGGACGCTTCTTATGAATATCGGTAAAGTTGATTTTTGTGATATTTTTTTTTATAACAAAAATATTATGAAAATTGAAAGAACACAATTAGGTATAATAACTGTATGTATAGTTTTTTTTTTTTTTTTTTTTTGAGATGCAGTATGTATAGTTTATTGTTTCACGTTTGCTCCAAATAAAATAATATTAGTATGATTAACTCTTAAAATTCTATAGATACATGCACAACTGATAAATAATAATTATTAAAGTGTCATTAGCATGTTTATGATTAGCATAATCGAATCATCAAATCATACTATTCTTCATACTTTTCTCTCTTGTATTTGTTTCTTAGCATAATTGACCACAAAAGAGTCCCAAACGATATCAGCCATTATCAATCAATATTGGTGTGAATCCATCAGTATTGAATCAGAACATGTCAAAACAGATCTTACAACTAATTTGTATCACTAGTACAAGATCTCGGTCCAAGAATTCTTAAGACATGGGACGGGGCTTGAAAGTAATGCCTCTTGTACGGAAAAAATAAAAGTATATATTCCATTTTCCTAAATGAATTTTATGTAATTTTTCTCGGATATTAGTTTTATTAATCAATTTTTAACAAACGAAATCTTCTAAAAAAATGATAAAAAGTAACTAGTTGAGTAACTTTAGTTACATTTTTTTATAATAGTCAAACAAGGCAAATAAAAATAGGATTATTTAAAACAAAAGTACAAAGTAACTAATAGAATAATAAAAGATGTGGGAAAAAAAAGTGAATTAGTCGGTTTTGTGGTAATGACTCTCTTAATGCATTTTTTTATTTATGGTTCGAACCATATTATTGTCATTTTGGTTACTAAAACTTACTACATATGTATAAGTAAGTGGGTGTATGTCTTCTTTTGACCGCCTTCCTACTAAAGTTATTACTACGAAGCACTACTTAAGTGGGTTTAGAGCATGTTTAGGTCTTCCCATTGCAGGAGGACTGGCTGGGCTAGTAAGTAATTTTTGGTCATGTTTGGAGGTTTTACCTATTGAGGGGCCTGGGGCAAACATGTAACGGTATTGTTTGATACTCGACATTTGTTGGTCGCTTCGATTTATTTGTTCGTCACCTCTACAACTAGTACCTTAGAGGAAGTGTTTACATCTATGGGATCAAAATGAGTATTGAAGTATCATCAAGTAGATTTGGTAGGTTAAATCAACGCTAGCTAGCTAATGATCATGGAAATTCTCTATAATGCAACCACCACTCTAGCCTCTTGCTTCTACTTATTCTAAAATGCCCTCCATTTATATATTTTTCGTGGGTGGCAAAATGATCACATTCTTGTTGAAACAAGGACAAATTAAAGTTCATCACTGTCCTAACAATAAGTTTGTGACATTAATCCAATAAATTCAGTCATGACCCCCAACAATGCGTCAAACCCTAACCCTAAAAGCAAAGACATGCACGCGCGCGCACACGCTCATCTCCATTGCATGCCATGATAATTAAAGAGCAAACACAGACCTAACGAAGTGATCATTGCTTAACCCCACTGCTCATAATTAAATGCAACTAGGGTTTAATTATGTGAGATCTAAACCCTAACCCTATAAGCTTTTCGGGTTTGGGTTCAGGTCGAACCCTTCCCTTCCGATCGGAATCATATCAGATTTTGGATTTACATTAAGACGTTTAAACTATCATTTAATTACCTCTGATTTTTTTTGTTGATTTTAACTTCTTCAAAAACATTTTAGATGATTCTTTTTATTCGGTTGAAAGTATATTGGTCACTTTATGGTACCGGTCAATACTGATTGGATAGGGTCGATACCAATACGGTTTGCCATTGTCCCTATTTGATACCGGCCGCTACTGATACTAACTGTTACAGACGTTGGAAATCTTTTTTCCAATAAATCCGGCAGATAAAATTGAACAAGAAATACCAATCAACAAAGGTGCAAAAGCGATTAAACAAATAAAAGTTGTTTATCACAGGTAAACTAATTAGCAATGATTACTTTTATTTCATTCAATTTTGAAACTACTAATTAAGGAACAACATAAGAAAAAAAAATAGTTAAAATTATAACTAAATGTATACAGTTTTTTTTCTAAAATTTTAATATTAATAATTACTTGTTTTCCAATATAAAAAGATGATACTCCGATTCAAAAGTGCCGATAGCGGTGATACTACCGTATCGATATCGATACTACAAATATTTATATTGGTCGATGATTTCTTCTTTCAACGGTTCTTTACAGACCGTGTGGGAGGACCGACGCGAGAACCGACGCAACGTGTCGGTACACCATTGATCATGCTGTTTGCCTGAAGATAATAGTGGGTGTTGTTTGTGGGTTCCGGCCCAGCCAATAGAGGGGTAGCATGTTGCATCTCGATTTCTGCTGCGGTCTCCCCTCATCTTGACTTTTCATCGAAAAAAGGTTTTTTTAATGCAAACCCTATTATGATTATAAAATATAATGATTGACAGCCCTAACTACCACCAACAAATTATGTACAACCCCAATTATCAGCCCCCATGTGCATAGCCATCAACAAGAAAGGAGCTACCAGCTTCATAGTTGTTAGTACTCTAAAGTTTCCGTTAGACCTTACTTACTTTGAAAGCATGCAAGTAAAGAAGCATTTTTCTAAATTAAAGAAACATTCAAGAAAGTGGCACTATAGAGAAACAACTTGCATATAAGTAAGTACACAAGGCCTCTTGGTACTTGGCAGGAAGAGAGAGAGAGAGAGAGAGAGAGAGAGAGAGAGAGAGAGAGAGAGAGAATTTAATTATAAGAATGTTGAAGATGAGATCAAGGAGGCTTTTCAAGAGCATTTCGAAGCGCGACTGCAGAGGGAGAGGCAGTGGCGGAGAGTGCGGCGGCGGTGGTGGTGGCGACGGCGGCGACGTGGAGTGGGAGCTTAGGCCTGGAGGCATGCTTGTGCAGAAGAGACTAGAGGGGAGGAAAGGTGAAGGTGAGGTGCAGCAGGTGGTGATGATCACAGTGAGGATCTCCACAGCCGGCTCTTCTTGGCATGGCATATCAATCGGAGCCACTTCAACGTTCGGTAAGGCTCATCGGCCACAACGACGGCGTACGATTAGGGTTGCACTGTGGGAGAGTGTAGGTTGAGCACGACAGGACTAAGCCTCCGGCATTTGCTAGGGCCGTTTATGAGCATGTACAAGTCGTAGGATTGTACGGGACCAACAAATTTTAACCTCTCCGTGTATGTATATATATATATATATATATATATATATATATATATATATATATATATATATATATATATATATATATATATATAATGTGAAATCTCTATTCATAGATTTATGTCTCTTTTTGAAAATGTGAAAATTGCCTTCTTTTCTTAGAACGGTAAGGAAAATAATTTTTAGTATTTGTACGTGTCCTTAGAATATCAGGAACAACAACGTTTGCATAGAAAATATTTTTAATTTGAGTCGGAAAAGAATGCCTCTCTATATCTTTAGTAACCGAAATGGCAATAACAGAGTTCGAACCATACATCAAGAAATGCATTAAAAGAGTCAATACCAAGAGACCAACTAATTCATTTATTTATTTCAAATATCTTTTATTTTTCTAACAGTTTTTTTTTTTTTTTTTTTTTTTTTTTTTTTTTTTTTTTTTTTTTTGAATAAATTTATTTATTTATTTATTTATTTATTTTTTTTTTGAATAAATTTATTTTTCTAACAGTTGCTCTATCTTTTTGTTTCCAAATGATCTTTTTATTTATTTATCTTGTTTGACTATTAAAAAAAACGGTAGTATAGTTACTCAACTAGTTACTTTTTATGTATCTTTTTATTTGTTAATTGTTTTCGAGGAGATTTTATTGTTAAATTGTTTGATAAAACTGGTATCAAGATACATCAAATTTATTTAGAAAAACTAGGTTTTTTTTTTCTTCTATTTATCCGTTCGATAGGCTTCACTTTTAAGCCCCCACCATATTCCAAGAGAATTATCGGACCGGCCCTAGACCCTCTTCATTTATCCAGGGTTGGACTGGTAATAACATATATAGGCAGAGTTAAAGGTTAGTAAATGTAGAATTATAATGCTTCAATCCTCACTACAGCTCTAGAGTTTTGGCACGCCGAGTGCATATATAATTGTTGTTGTTATTCTCGATACAGGGGATTTAAAAGTGCTCGTGTCGGAGGCTACCGGTTTGGAGCGGAGGGAGCAGAGGCTTCTGTTCAAAGGGAAGGAGAGAGACGACGGCGATCACCTCCACATGGTCGGAGTCGGAGACGGAGACAAGATTTTGCTGTTGGAGGACCCTGCCATCAAAGAGAGGAAGCAGCTGCTTCAGCTTACGGAAAGCTCCTCCGTTATCAAGGTGTAGTAAGTACGTACGTGCACGGCCAGCTTACGGAAGTCTCGTCTTGCCCTGCCATTATTAAGGGTGTAGGGATGTGCGCATCCAGCTTATTGGATTCTACTAACAAGTATGTATAACTTTTAAGTGTGTACGTGTGTGATGAACTCAAATATATATATACAAGTACTCGAGTAGTATTTCTCAAAGAGATAAGCTATTTGTACGTAGTGTGTGCTTTCAAGGTACGTGCTGTTAGATTTTTACAAGGAACTATGTATCTTCTATATTGGAAAATAAATATTCTCAAATTATGTACACACAACGTTTCAAATGCAGCACCTTAAAGAATATGTGCAACAGAGGTCCTGAAGGATTCTGAATTACGAGGATCTAAAAAGATTCTACGTAATACACAAAAAACTAAAGAGACTTTGTGCAAGCAACTATCGGTAGTAGAGCTTCTAAAAAGAAGTTACTGTAAAAGGCAATATCAGCGATGACAGACGAGAATGAGATGCTGGGGTGAATGAACCACCGTTGCTCAAAGCTTTATTCGCCTCACACGAGCACGAACAGCTTCCAGGAACCAGCAAGTTCACGAAGAACTTCTGGAACGCTCGTAAGTCAATATTTGAGACTTGAACGAGCTTCCTGGACTTAACAGACTCCCTCAACTCTCTTCTTGGTGCATCTTTCAAAGGAGGCCAAGGGGCTCTATTTATAGAGTGGAGTTGAGACTTCACTTCTTCTCCTATCCGATGTGGGACTAAAATACCAATATTCAAAAATAGAGTTTGATATTTTAGATCATCCCACAATCAGCATAGAAGTGTGCCAGTCCACGCCTACCCCCCGAACACTCCCGTGCATGCACGAGACATCCTGGAGTCCGTGTCCGAGTCCGAGTCCGCACAACAAAAATTAACTTGCATCCTTGTTGGATTTAATCCTTTTTTCTTCTAGAAAAATACTCCCACATGGCACAAACTTGTGCCCCACTACTCCTCATGTTTACACCTCAACACAAACAATGCATTATATTGAGATACTCACCATTTGGTGTAGCCGATGTGAGACTATCTTTTCTAGTCCAAAGGCAAAAACACCAACAATCCCCCACATATCTCAATATATGGGTTGAGCGTTCCCCACAGTGACTGTCCATCATGCATTAGGAGAGATGTCGCTACGACTTGAATCTTTCCGCATAGGTTAAATAACAGCATGATACAAGAATGGACTAAGCCTTGAATTCTGTACCATAACTGCAATTCTTCATACTCACATAATGACATCAACTGTGCTTCTGGCTGCACATTGAAGGTCTTGTGCCAGCCTGGTTTCAGTGTATAATTTTGGGCGTCTACAAGTTTACCCTCAAGAGACGGCCTGATATCTCTTTCCATACACTATAGGTGAGTTCTATATTAAAGAGATACGGCATGAAGCCTTGCTGTCACGCCCCAGAACCAGAATACTGGAGAGCGGGAGAATGACTCAGCCAGCTACGTATTACGGGTAGATGAATACCGTATAATACGATCAATGCTGTCTAACCAGACGAGGGGGTGTATACTACATGAAAGTTTCACTATGGCCACTTCACATCTATTGTCTCAATCATTCAAATAAGAAACGGAAATAGAGAACATGTAAGATAAAGCAGTAAGACGTCCCAAATGCTCAGTCAAAATATTCTTGATATCTGGCTTTACAAAGCATAGCCAAATGATGTAGCAAAGTATACACAATTGTTATCAACTGCAGTCTGACTTAATTACAATTATGCAAAAGTAAGTGCAAGACAATCCGACTAACATGTCGGTGCCAAACGGCAAGGTATTAAGTAAATAACAAAACGAGTGGGGAAGTAAGGAACCCACTCGAGTCCTCCTGCGATCATTCCTCTAGTATTGACCATCTTGGAGGTGGAAGTAAGCTGAGTCCTCGGAAACCGGCTCTAAATCTGGCCATGCAAAACTAGAGAGGTTAGACCTCTAATAACAAGTACCACAAGGAAGCACGATATGAAGGATTAAACCAGTAAGTAAGAGAATATCATAATAGATCTCTGCTATCTAGTAGGATTCACATAACATCACGACACTTCGAACCAACCTCCCAACCAAACAAGGACAGAAGTTAGCCCGTCATGTCTTGACATTCTGATCATCTCAGTTATGCAACAGAGTAAATACAGTACACAAACAATCATCTTGAACGACCAATCAACTACTACGGCTTGCTATTGTGAGTCCCAAGTTATCCTGAAATTATGCAAATAGGGATTCCTCAGTTCTTACTATGTGCGAGCAAGGCTAGTCTATCCAATCAATCAATTGCGCCAATCATGTAGTTAGACGAGTCCCAGCGGGACGCCCGCCGTTATAGCATGTACAATAATATAAGCAGATACCGTTCCCTGCCCGTGTGACAGATTTACAGTATCTGTGGGAACCAGCCGGCCTGTTGGGCACTTAATAGTCCCAAGAGGGCTGCCATGTAAGAACTCGGGAATCCATTCTCTCTATGCCATCATTATTTTATTTAACTTAATAGTCTCTACGTTGAGTGAAGTTCCATGCCGTGGATCATGGTCATTAAAATGAGTACCTTCGTACGGGGTACGATATGCGCAACTTTACAACGATACCCGTGCGGCTAGGTTGTAGGTTTTACATAGCGTGATGCAACAATCGAATCTAACCACGGAGTAATCATGCCTTGACCATAAAGTACACATGCTGTTTTCGTAAAATAGATAAATAATAATTTGAAGCCTGCATGTGCCTGTATGCCAATATTTGGATTTGGCTAATCGAGTACAATAGTTCATTACATGAACGTGTCTCATTCATTTCATTCAATAAGACGACTAGCCAGTCTCTTAGTTCCAACTAGGAACGCATGATCAATTATTAGTCAAGTAACAGTCGGGGTCAATTCATGACAAGGCATAAAGGTCAAATTAGTATTAAGCATGGTCGAGTCCATAACTAGTATAAAATAGTTGGTAACATATTCTTGAAGTCAAGGAAAAGATCTACAAATTTCATGTTGGGAGTTGGAAGAAATTCTAGCCACAATTCAGTCAAAATAGAACATATGATAGTCAGAAACAACCAAAATAGGCATATGCGGCCTATTCTGCGACATGATATGCGCCTACTGCGACATGATATGCGCCTACTGCGACATGCACCTCATGCGGCTCAATTGCGACATGATATGCGCCTACTGCTAATGTGGCTCATGCGCGACATGATATGCGGCTACTGCGACATGCGCCTTAATGCGGCTCATGTGCGACATGATATGCGGCTACTGCGACATGCGCCTCATGCAACAAGCGCCTACCGCGACATCATATGCGCCTACTACGACATGTGCCTCCTACTGCAGATGAATATAGAACGAACAAAATGCTTCTTCCATAACTTCCACAAAACAAATCGAAATCTAACTTTTCAAAAGCCAAACTTTAGTAGAATTAAATTCTCTATAACATGGAACCACTTATTTTTGAAAACAACAATGTTTGATAGATCAAAACCCTAAATTCATATGAAAACCAAAACTATGAAAACCAAAACTTAAAACTTAGATCTACACCCAACCATCCATGGAAATCAAGAACTTCAAGACCTAAACTTGTAGAGGAAGAGAAGATGAACAACATAGACTAAAAATAAATGGGGATGCATGAAATCCCTCATGGTGTGCAAGATGTACTTGCCTCTCCAAATGGGTTAGGGTTTGGTGGAGGAGTAAATGTGAATGAATGAAGAGAGAGAATGGAAGAAGAAGTTTTATATCAAGGTCAAATGGATCTCCACCATTCCTTCTCTCCACCATATCCAAGCCATCCATTCCTTTCCATGTTGAACCAAACCACACCAAGTTGGTTTACCATGAATCGGAATGAACCAAGAGCCAAAAAAAAGCAGAAAATAAAATATAGGAAAATTAATAAGCACAAAATTGAAGAATTTAAATACAGAACAAATACATGATAAATATTGAATAAATACATTCAAGAAGTACACGTATAAAAATACTTATTCTGGGAACGGGGAGTGACATCTCTACCCTCCTTAGAAAAATTCCGTCTTCGGAATTTTAGATCCAAGCAGGACAGAAATGTCAGAGCTAGACTAATCTAAGCACAAGTAATTGAGTAAACAATCATTCTACAATACCAAATAGCAAGTAATATATCTATGTTTAACAATCTACGACATCAAGCAATTTTACTCATAAGGTGACAAGCATGAGGAGTTAAGACAATCAAGGTATATAGAGAGAGATATACCTTGTGAGTCAAACAGATGCGGATACCGTGATCGGATATCATCCTCACGTTCCCACGTTGACTCTCCTAATGAGTGATGACCCCAAGTAACCCGGACAAGGCCAATTGTTTGATTCTTGAGTATCCTCTCTCTTCGGTCCAAAATGGATACAGGCTGTTCCTCGTAAGACAGGTTGGTACCAACAACCAGCTCGGAATGATCAAGAATATGGCTTGGGTCCGATACATACCTTCGCAACTGAGATACATGAAATACGTGATGCACCTCTCGTAACGAAGGTGGAAGGGACAGACGATAAGCAACATCGCCTACCCTATCAAGAATAACAAAGGGTCCCACGTATCGCGGACTCAACTTCCCGCGAACGCCAAATCTAATGACCCCACGGGTAGGTAAGATCCGCAAGAACACGTGGTCCCCAACAGAAAACTCTAGCGGCCTACGATGTCGGTCCGCCCAATGACGATGCCGATCCTGCGCAACTCGAAGTCGCTCTCTAATTCCCTTAACCAATTCAACTGTCTGAACAATCATTTCCGGGCCTAACATCTTCCTCTCCCCGATATCATCCCAAGCTAGTGGCGACCTACACTTCTTACCATATAGTGCTTCAAATGGTGCCATCTGGATACTGGCTTGATAACTGTTGTTATAGGAAAACTCAACTAAGTGCAGGTGGTTCTTCTAAGATCCTCCAAAATCTATGGTGCAAGCTCGCAATATATCTTCTAGGGTCTGAATTGTTCTTTCTGATTGCCCGTCCGTCTGGGGATGGTAAGCCGTGCTAAATCTTAACTTGGTACCCAGACTATGATGTAAGCTCTTCCAAAAATGTGACGTAAAACGGGTATCTCGGTCTGACACAATGCTGACGGGGACTCCATGCTGCCTGACTATCTGCTGCATATACAACTCTGCCAACTCTTCTGTAGATTGCCCTACTCTGAAAGGAAGAAAGTGTGCCACCTTTGTAAGCTGATCTACTATCACCCAAATAGCATCTTTACCACTTGGTGATCTCGGTAAATCGGTCACAAAGTCCATTGTGATGTGTTCCCACTTTCATTCCGGGATAGAAAGCGGTTGCAATAACCCAGCTGGCCTCTGCTGTTCTGCCTTCACTTGCTGACATACCAAGCAACGGGAAACAAATCTAGCTATCTTCCTCTTCATCCCGTTCCACCAGAAGTGCTGTTTGATATCTTGGTACATCTTGGTCCCTCCAGGGTGTATAGAATATTGAGAACTGTGGGCTTCTGTCATAACCTCCTGTCTGATATCTCCACTAGACACACATAGATGTGACCCAAACCTAAGTGTACCATCTTCATAAATTCTCATCTCCTTTCTGAGTCCTGACTCACATTCTGTTCTAAGCTTCTGAATCCTTGGGTCTTGTGCCTGAGCTGCCTTGATCCTGTCTACCAAGTCGGATTGAACTTGTAAACTTGTTAGAACTCCTACATCACTAGAAAGTATAACTTCGATGCCCATCTCCTGAAGGTCTTCTAAGATGTGCTTCTGCGTTGTCAACATAAATGCGCCGCCTCTCCTGCTAAGAGCGTCTGCTACCACATTAGCCTTGCCTGGATGATACTGAAGCTCCACGTCATAATCCTTGATCAACTCTAACCATCTTCTCTATCTCATGTTTAGCTCCTTCTGAGTAAAGATGTACCTCAGACTTTTATGGTCTGTGTACATGTCCACTCGATCACCATATAGGTAATACCTCCATAGCTTCAAAGCAAATACTACTGCCGCCAACTCCAAGTCATGAGTTGGGTAATTCTTCTCGTGGTCTCGAAGTTGCCTAGATGCATATGCTATCACCTTCCCATGTTGCATGAGGACACATCCAAGTCCTTTACCTGACGCATCGCAATATACTGTAAAACCTTCGGGTCCAACTGGCAATGTAAGAATAGGCGCTGATATCAACTTCTGCTTCAGATTCTCAAATGATGCCTGGCATTCTACCGACCAGACAAATGGTACATCCTTCCGTGTCAAGAGGGTCATAGGTGCTGAAAGCCTTGCAAAGTCTGATACGAACCTTCTGTAATATCCTGCCAATCCCAAGAAACTCCGTACATCAGCTACGGTCTTGGGTACTGGCCAACTCTCTACTGCTTCTACCTTCTTGGGTTCCACTGCTACTCCAGCTCCTGATATGATATGACCCAAAAATGAAATGTGATCCGACCAAAACTCACACTTGCTGAGCTTGGCATACAACTGGTTCTCTCTCAGAACCTGTAACACTTTTCTGAGGTGGTCTTCATGCTCCTCTTCACTAGCAGAATATACGAGAATGTCGTCAAGAAATACAACGACAAACTGATCTAAGTATGGCATAAAGATGCGGTTCATCAAATCCATAAATATTGCTGGAGCATTGGTCAAACCAAACGGCATTACTAAGAATTCATAATGCCCATACTTCGATCTGAATGCTGTCTTGGGAATATCCTCCTTTCGAACCCTCACTTGATGATACCTTGAACGAAGATCTATCTTGGAAAAAACTCTAGCCCTGCTCAACTGATCAAATAAGTCGTCGATCCTGGGTAATGAGTACTTGTTCTTTACTATTGCCGCGTTAAGCTTCCTGTAGTCAATGCACAATCTGGATGACCCATCCTTCTTCCCCATAAGTACCACTGGTACTGCCCATGGTGACACGCTAGCTTGGATGAACTTCTTCTCCTTTAGTTCCTCTATGTGCTGATATACCTTGGTCTGCTCTGAATCTGCCATTCTGTAAACTCGATCTGATATTAGTTTAGTTCCTGGTGCCAATTCTATACTGAACTCAATATCTCTAATCGGTGGTAGCCCTGGAAGTTCTTCAGGAAATACGTCTAGAAATTCTTCAACTACCTTCGAAATCTGAACTTCTTCCATTGCCGCTACTACTCCCTGCTCTTGTTGAGTTGCCTCTGATCTGACTAAGGTGAATCTCTTCATGCCTGGAATATCAAAAGATACACTCCCTCTACGACAATCTATTGTCGTATGACTGTCTTTCAGCCAGTCCATGCCTAAGATAACGTCAAAATTTCCAACAGGAAATTCTATCAACCGGACGGGTAAGGAATGCCCGCAAACTACAACGCTACACGCTAGAATAACTCTACTAACTCCTACGAGCCCATTGCCAGTGAGTATATTCAGCCTTCCTGCCAATGCGTCGAACTCCATTCCTAGCCGTGTCGCAAATTGTGCAGATATAAATGAGTGTGATGCTCCTGAATCAAACAATGCTACTGCAGGATATGAGGCGACGAGAATGTTACCTGCCACAACATCTTCCGATGCCAATGCCTCCTCCAAGGACAGAGTGAATGTATGCCCTCGACCTCCTTGTTGGTTCCCATGTTACGGCCTAGCCTAGTGCTGCTACTGGCCCCTGCCTTGATGATGCTGGGGTGGTCTATGCTGGTGTTGCTGCATCGGCGGTCCCTGCTGCCGAAACATCTGAGCCTGCGGACGCTGTGCCAACGGCCTTACTGCCACCGCTGGTCCTCGATACTGGCCTGCCCCCGGTGCTGACAGAGCAGGAAACTGCTTCCCTGGTCCTCCTGACCTCGAATTCATGGGACATGTGGTAACCCGATGGTCTGGATTTCCACATATCAGACATAGTCCATTCAATGTCCGACACACATCTCTAGTGTGCCCCATCTTTCCATAATAAGTGCAGCCCGCCGGGGGTTGCTGGTTCTTCCTCTGTTGCTATTGCTGCTACCTGGGTGGTGGTGCTGGCCCTCGCATTGCCACATTGTGAATGCGAATGCCAAGGGATGGTACTGTTGTTCGGGGCGCTGCTCCCCCTCCTCCTTCAATCTGACTGTGAGATCTCTTCTGACCTCCAGTCCTTGCTGTGATCCTCTGAATGGTGATCTCATGCCTTCGGGTTGTCGTCAATACCTCATCAAAAGTCTGGTAATTGTGCCCCTCTATCAATTACAAGATCTCAAGGTGAAACCCTTGCTGGAACCTCATAGCCCTCTGGCTTTCTGTTGCTACCATCTCTGGGGCAAACCTGCTCAATCTGCAGAACTCCGCTGCATAGGCATCTACCGTCTTGCCGGCCTGCTTGAGGTTGATAAACTTCTGTTGTAGCTCAAACTGTGCCACAACCCCATAGTACTTCGTCTTGAATCTTGCGGTAAAATTTTCCCAAGCAACAGGACGTCTGATGCCCACTTCCTCTGATTCCCACCAATCACGTGCGAGATCCTGAAGCAACAACTTCACTTGATCCACATGTTCTTCTGCCGACACCTTAGCTGCTGTCAGAATAGCCTCAATATCCTTAAGCCATGCATCTGCTGAGATGGCATCCTCCGTTCCTTCAAAACGACGGGGGTTGTACTTGCAAAACCTGGCTGATGCTCCTGAATCAGTCCTCACTCCTCTTTTCAAAGCCGTCTGCAATCCTTGATTGAGTAATACGTTCTGCTCCTGCAACTGAGCGTGCATGTGCTGCTGGGCTAACATCTGATGTTGTTGAGTAGCCATCATCCCTCTCATGATCTCCAGAAGAGCCGGTGTGTCCATTTTCGCAGGGGTAGGTGGAACTGTTGGTTGTAGTGGAACCTCTGGATACTGCGATCCAGCTGCTGCTTCCACTATTACTTCTTATTGGATAGTCTCTTGAGTTAGTACCGGCACTTGTTGCTGACCAACATGGTCAGGTTGTCCGTGTTGCTCCTGCTGTTGTCCAGCTCTGACCGATGCGGACGAAGTGCCCCTAAGAAAAGGGACAAGAGAATAATCAAACAATCGGACATGAAGGATCAATGAAGTCAAAGGTTACCGGAATGTCAAGCAAGGGTTGAGAATAACGAATCATGAGATCAAGGGGAACATGTGTGATTGAGACATCCTATAAATCAAAACACCCCACAAGTCTGAAATCAGACCTGCATGGGCCACCACTAAAACCTTGTCATGCCCCAGAACCAGAATACTGGAGAGCGGGGGAATGACTCAGCCAACTACGTATTACGGGTAGATGAATACCGTATAATACGATCAATGCTGTCTAACCAGACAAGGGGGTGTATACTACATGAAAGTCTCACTATGGTCACTTCATATCTATTGTCTCAATCATTCAAATAAGAAACGGAAATAGAGAACATGTAAGATAAAGCAGTAAGGCGTCCCAAACGCTCAGTCAAAATGTTCTTGATATCTGGCTTTACAAAGCATAGCCAGATGATGTAGCAAAGTATACACAATTGTTATCAGCTGCAGTCTGACTTAATTACAATTATGCAAAAGTAAGTGCAAGACAATCCGACTAACATATCGGTGCCAAACGACAAGGTATTAAGTAAATAACAAAACGAGTGGGGAAGTAAGGAACCCACTCGAGTCCTCCTGCGATCATTCCTCTAGTATTGACCATATTGGAGGTGGAAGTAAGCTGAGTCCTCGGGAACCGGCTCTAAATCTGGCCATGCAAAACCAGAGAGGTTAGACCTCTAATAGCAAGTACCACAAGGAAGCACGATATGAAGGATTAAACCAGTAAGTAAGAGAATATCATAATAGATCTCTGCTATCTACTAGGATTCACATAACATCACGACACTTCGAACCAACCTTTCAACCAAACATGGACAGAAGTAGCCCATCATGTCTTGACATTCTGATCATCTCAGTTAGGCAACAGAGTAAATACAGTACACAAACAATCATCTTGAACGGCCAATCAACTACTACGGCTTGCTATTGTGAGTCCCAAGTTATCCTGGAATTATGCAAATAGGGATTCCTCAGTTCTTACTATGTGTGAGCAAGGCTAGTCTATCCAATCAATCAATTGCGCCAATCATGTAGTTAGACGAGTCCCAGCGGGACGCCCGCCGTTATAGTATGTACAATAATATAAGCAGATACCGTTCCCTGCTCGTGTGACAGATTTACAGTATCTGTGGGAACCAGCCGGCCTGTCGGGCACTTAATAGTCCCAAGAGGGCTGCCATGTAAGAACTCGGGAATCCATTCTCTCCATGCCATCATTATTTTATTTAACTTAATAGTCTCTACATTGAGTGAAGTTCCATGCCGTGGATCATGGTCATTCAAATGAGTACCTTTGTACGGGGTACAATATGCGCAACTCTACAACGATACCCGTACGGCTAGGTTGTAGGTTTTACATAGCGTGATGCAACAATCGAATCTAACCACGGAGTAATCATGCCTTGACCATAAAGTACACATGCTATTTTCGTAAAATAGATAAATAATAATTTGAAGCCTGCATGTGCCTGTATGCCAATATTTGGATTTGGCTAATCGAGTACAATAGTTCATTACATGAACGTGTCTCATTCATTTCATTCAATAAGACGACTAGCCAGTCTCTTAGTTCCAACTAGGAACGCATGATCAATTATTAGTCAAGTAACAGTCGGGGTCAATTCATGACAAGGCATAAAGGTCAAATTAGTATTAAGTATGGTCGAGTCCATAACTAGTATAAAATAGTTGGTAACATATTCTTGAAGCCAAGGAAAAGTTCTACAAATTTTATGTTGGGAGTTGGAAAAAATTCTAGCCACAATTCAGTCAAAATAGAACATATGATAGTCAGAAACAACCAAAATAGGCATATGCGGCCTATTCTGCGACATGATATGCGCCTACTGCGACATGATATGCGCCTACTGCGACATGCGCCTCATGCGGCTCAACTACGACATGATATGCGCCTACTGCGACATGCGCCTTAATGCGGCTCATGCACGACATGATATGCGGCTACTGCGACATGCGTCTTAATGCGGCTCATGTACGACATGATATACGGCTACTGCGACATACGCCTCATGCAACATGCGCCTACCGTGACATCATATGCGCCTACTGCGACATGTGCCTCCTGCTGCAGATGAATATAGAACGAACAAAATGCTTCTTCCATAACTTCCACAAAACAAATCGAAATCTAACTTTTCAAAAGCCAAACTTTAGTAGAATTAAATTCTCTACAACATGGAACCACTTATTTTTGAAAACAACGATGTTTGATAGATCAAAATCCTAAATTCATATGAAAACCAAAACTATGAAAACCAAAACTTAAAACTTAGATCTACACCCAACCATCCATGGAAATCAAGAACTTCAAGACCTAAACTTGTAGAGGAAGAGAAGATGAACAACATAGACTAAAAATAAATAGGGATGCATGAAATCCCTCATGGTGTGCAAGATGTACTTGTCTCTCCAAATGGGTTAGGGTTTGGTGGAGGAGTAAATATGAATGAATGAAGAGAGAGAATGGAAGAAGAAGTTTTATATCAAGGTCAAGTGGATCTCCACCATTCCTTCTCTCCACCAAATCCAAGCCATCCATTCCTTTCCATGTTGAACCATACCACACCAAGTTGGTTTACCATGAACTGGAATGAACCAAGAGCCAAGAAAAAGCAGAAAATAAAATATAGGAAAATTAATAAGCACGAAATTGAAGAATTTAAATACAGAACAAATACATGATAAATATTGAATAAATACATTCAAGAAGTACACGTATAAAAATACTTATTCTGGGAACGGGGAGTGACACTTGCGCTTCCTTGCGGTGCTACGCCGCTATGACATGGCCTGAAGCCGAGGTATTACCCCTACCTGGGAACCTCATCATAGTGTCATACTACTGTAGCATGAGGTCACAAGCCTCTTTGTAGTGCCAAACTACCCAGCATGAAGCCTAAGGCTTCCTTGCGGTGTTACGCCGCAACGACATGGCTTGCAATGCCGAGGCTTTTCCCCTACCTGGGTACCTCATCGTGGTGTCGTGCCACTGTAACATGGGGCCATCCTCCCCTTTGTAGTGCTGTCTACAACTCTTTAATTACGTCATACAGCATTAGGCTACCTGCCTATTTGCGGTGTTACGCCGCTATGACTTGGCTTGCAAAGCCGAGGCATTACCCCTACCTGGGAACCTCATGGTGGAGTCATCCCAAAGTAGCATGGAGTTTCACTCCTTGTAGTGCTGCTCTATCGTGCTTCCTGTAAAACACACCAGGCATTCACTCTGCCTGAGAACTCATTAAGGCGTTTAAGCCAACCTTCCACAAGATCTATTTTTTTTGCAGAAAAAATACATAGTAGACAACAGTGATTGATGTTCGGAGTCAGGAGAACCTGGCAGATCCGTTCACAAAGGGACTCAAGTGCCAGTTGGTCGATGACACAGCTTGTAAAATGGGCTTGAAGGCATTCTGATAGTGTGTCTTTGTAATCCTACCATAAAGTTTTATGCTATTAGTTCAAAGAGAAATCTACTAGGCATCTGAGCTTGTGATTGGGCTCCATGGGAAAACCAGCAGTACGAGACCCCAGCAAACCACATTCTGAAATGATGTCCAAAGCATACTTCCTTTGACACAAGGAAATTCCTTCCGCACTCCGAGCCATCTCTATGCCAAGAAAGTACTTCAACACACCAAGGTCCTTCATGTGAAAGCAAGAACTAAGGTACTTTTTGAAAGCATCTAAAGCACCTGTGTCATTACCAGACACAATCATATCGTCCACATAGATCAAAACATGCAACTCTACCTTCCCCTTAAAGAAAGAGAAAAGGGAATAATCGGAATGCGATTGAATAAATCCATAGGATATCAGAAAAGCAGTAAGCTTAGCGAACCAACAACGTGGTACCTGTTTCAATCCATATAGAGACTTACGCAGGCGACACACTTTGTTGGGTTCACTATGCGAAAAACCTGGCGGCAACTTCATATATACTTCTTCTGTCAGATCTCCATGAAGAAAAGCATTGTGCACATCCATCTGGTGTAAAGTCCAGCCTTTCACAGCTGCAACAGCCAAGAACGCCCGAACTGTAGGCATCTTAGCTACCGGGGCGAATGTTTCTGAATAGTCGATCCCCTCAACCTGATGATTACCGAACACAACCAGCCGTGCCTTTAAGCGCTCAACATTGCCGTCGGATTTGTACTTTATTTTGTACACCCATCTACTTCCCAATGCTTTCTTCCCAGGAGGCAAATCGATAAGACTCCACGTCCCATTATCTTCCAGAGCCTGTATTTCAGTTTGCATAGCTGCGCGCCAGCCTGAATCTCGCGAGGCCTGACGATATGAAGTAGGCTCAACGCCTGCAGTGATGGCTGCAAGAAAATCTCTGTGTCCAGCAGTAAATATGTCATAACTTAGAAATTGTGTTAGAGGATACGAAGTACCTGAGGAAGTGACGGGAACAGATGAACTGTGGTGAAGGGGGGACTTTTACTTCGAACAGCATTCGTCACAAAATCTTGTAATCGCACTGGCTGTGATTTCTTTCTCATTCCTCTTCCCAATACTACCTCATCGGACACCTCTGGCAACATTGTATCCCCTATATCATTAGTAGTATCCACATTACCCCCAGCAGATTCTTCTGTCAATACTTCTGCAGCTACCTATACATCCTCGCTACTCGGTGCCGCGCCACCAGCAACCACTCCGGCCTCAGCCACCGTAGCCGGCACCATCCCAAAAGTCTCTATATCGTCTTCCGGCACCTCAACAGATGTATAGCGTGTCGCAGAAGACATCTTGCTAGTCGAGCCATGCCCAGGAAATTCTTTTTCATAAAAAGTTACGTCACGGGACACAAAAAATTCACCAGTCTCCAAATCATACAGTTTCCATCCCTTTTTATCAAGTGGATACCCAACAAAGATGCATTTTCTACTCCTGCTAGCAAATTTATCATGTCGGGATTTCAAATCATATGCATAGCACAGACAACCAAAAATACGTAGATGATTATACGAAGGAGCCGAACCATATAAAACTTCATAAGGAGACTTAAAATACAAGATACTAGAAGGTGTTCTATTTATCAGATAACGTGCACCCAGAACACATTCCCCCAAAAAATCCACAGAAAGAGAACCATGAAATCTCAATGCCCTGGCAACATTTAAAATATGTCGATGTTTTCTTTCCACCCTTCCATTCTGTTGAGGTGTCCCAACACAGGATGTTTGGAATAATATACCTTGAGATGAAAAATAATCTCGTAAACAATTAAATTCTGTGCCATTGTCACTCCGCACACGACGGACATCGGCCCCAAACTGATGCTTCACAATAGCAATGAATTTAAGAAACATAGAATAGACAGCACCCTTATCCTTCAACAAAACAACCCAAACAGCTCTAGAAAAATCATCCACCAAAGTCAAAAAACACCGTGCCCCATTAGATGACGGAACACTATATGGTCCCTACAGATCACAGTGGATAAGTTCAAAGCATCTGAAAGCACGACTACTACTATCAGGAAAAGCATCACGAGTCTGTTTAGCTTGATGACAAATATCACAAGCCTTATGAGAAAACACACTACTACCAGAGAGAAAAGGTAAAGTCTGCATCACTTTATCTGAAAGATGCCCCAGTCTACTATGCCACACCTCGGATTCACTCGCTTTGCATGCCAGGATTACAGAAGCCAAAGAAGCTGGAACCACCCATAAGAAGTAAAGTCCACCCCTTTGTTCACCTGCTCCAATCACCATCCTCGTACTTCGGTCCTGAACAAAACACAAATCAGGAGTAAATAACATATCACAATTTCTGGCACCAATCAATTGGGAGACAGAGATCAAATTACAAGTTAATGTCGGAACATAGAGAACATCCGTCAACACCAACGAAGCAGTCAAAAATACTTTGCCTCTCAGAACAGCCTCAATAGTGCTTCTATCAGGCAAAATCACAGGACATACAGGGCCCTCAAAGTAATCAACTAAACAGTCACGAGTGCCTGTCGCATGAAGAGTAGCCCCAGTATCGAATATCCAAAGGACAGAAGAATTCTTACCCATCAGACGATCCGGTTTTGAAGAACCAGAGTTGGAAGAATTATCGTTACCCAGCAATCTCATCAGTTTCTGCCATTATTCACCTGAGAGTGGTGAAGGATACCCTCCATGCATCATATCCTTCGAACTCCCAGCAAGACCAGCAGGGACACAATAACCAGCAGCGGCGACATGATGAACAACCCCTGCGCCACCAGCACCACGTCCCCCATCACGTCTCTGCGGTGGTGCCGGGCCTCTGCCACCACCAGCACCACGTCCGCCCTCACGTCGAGGACGAGTCTCCCACCACTCTGGATAGCCAATCTTGGCAAAGCAAGTTGCAATATTATGACCTGTTTTCTTGCAATAAGTACAGATCATACCTAATTTGTCCCTGGAATCTGAGGTTCTAATATTAAAAGTAGTAGAAATACGAGGCGAAGACTTGATAGCCAGCGCCATCACCTCCTCAGTAGCGGATTTGACCTGAGATTTGTGCATATCTTCCTCCTCACGGACTGCATGATATGCCCGATCTAAACTTGGCTGAGGATCCTGAGCCAGAAGATTAGATCGGGTATGACCATACAACTCAGCATTTAACCCATACATAAAGTCCTGAAAGTGGTCTTCATCCCTCATAGCCTGTAGCTTTGCAGTAAGTTCACCACATGTACAAGTAGGCAATGAGAAATAAGCAGCTTGTTCATCCCACAAAGACTACAAATTTCCAAAATAGGTTTCCACAGACATCGACGCCGTTTGTTTACACTCGGCCAAAGCCACTTTAATTTGTTGCTTCCGAGTGCCATTGCTAACAAAAAATCTTTTCTCCAACAAGTTCCACAATGGATAAACCTCCTCAAAGTACGGCAAAGATTTTTTCAAAGACGGATCAATGGTATTAAGAACCCATTGAACCAATAGCGCTTGCACGCATCGCCAATCAAGCAATTTACTAGCATCATTAACAGGTTTGACTTCAGTACCATCCAGAAAAGTAATTTTTTGCCTAAAGATCAGGGAGAGACGTATCGACCGAGACCACTCAGCATAGTTCGGTCCACAGAAAGTAATAGGAGTAATGATATTTTCTGGTTGATCAGCAGAACTCAGAAAATATGGATCCTTCGGATTAGGATAATTTGGGTTGTGTGCACCGCCACCGCCAGTCGCGACGGAGTAGCTGGACACAGCATCATCTGCCATTGCGGATGTCGGGTGTACAAAAATTTTGGACAACTCCGACGAATCAGCCGCTGATATACGGGGTCGGCGACGAAACGGCCGCGATCAGGGGTACCGGATCTGGCGCGTAGGAGCGAGCGGATGTAGAGTGTACAAAATTTGTACAACTTCGACGAATCTGCCGCGATCAGGGACGCCGTGTATATATATATATATATATATATATATATATATATTCACAAACCAAAAAAAAAACTTTGCTCAAAAACTTTGCTCAAAAACCAAGCTTTGATACCATCTGGTATCACAAACTTAGAAATTGGACGAACCAGCCTAACCCACACGTTGGAGTTTGAGCATGAAACTTTGCTCAAAGCTTGGTTGAAGAAGCGGTCAAAGCTTTGCTCAAAACTTTGCTCAAAGCTTGGTTGAAGAACCAGCCTAACCCCCACGTTGAAGAAGCGGTCGACGGTTGCCAGTATCAAAAGAACGACGGCCGGGGCAGTCGGGATCAGGGGTTCCTCGGCGTGTTCGGCGCGATCGGCGCACGGTCGAAAGTCGGCGCGGTCGGCGCTGGAGCGGGATAGGATTTTTTGGGAGATGGCGGCTAGGGTTTTTCGGGAGGCTCTAATACCATGTAGGAAATAATAATGTCTTGTTTTCATTGCTAGGGTTTCTTACAATATATATAGTATCTACATTTGGGCTTATGGATATGGGCCATATTTACATTACAAATATAATCTAACAATCCATGCTTTCAGTTCTAACAGTGTTCTAGTACATATGATGGGCAGACCTAGAATTTTAGTTTACTTCGGACTGGACTTAGTTAAAACGTTTTGATTTTTTTTAACAAAATAAATGTTCACTACAAGAAAAATAACGTTTCTTGACGGTTTATTTCTTGATGGTCGTGAAAAACCGTTAAAAAAAGGGATTATCTTGACGGTTTTAGCCTTACGTCAAGAATGTGCACATTTTATGTTAATTTAGCAAATTTATAGTACAATAGTTGACGGTTTTAGAGGATCCGTCAAGAAACACTATTTTATTTATTGACAGTTTGGTGATAACCGTCAAGTAATATATGTGCGGGAAAATTGCCGTAATTTTTTAGAATGTCATTATAGTAATTTTTTTTAAACTTTTCATGTTTGTTGACGGTTGGTGGTTGTTTTTATTGAGTAACAGAGATAGCCCTCTCGCAATTTTTTCCAGAAGCCCTCTCAGAAAATCCCTTCCTCCTCTCTTCTCCTCTCCTACCTAACATTCTTCTCCCTAAGAAGCCTTCTCTAATGGAGAGACCCCTCCCATCTCCTCTAAAGACTCTACAATCCCATCAGTAATAAAAATCCCTTTCTTTTTCTAATGGAGAAACCCTAACCCTACTTTTTCTCCATTGACGACTTTGGTGACTATGGAGGTCGACACCGCGATGGTGGAGAAGCTGATTCTCCAGCGGGACCCCACCGCCTCCTCCGACAACATGCTCTCCGACGGCGCCGACCGCGACCAGGCTGGCCGCTTCATCCGCACGTCGACGAGATCTGACACTTTGTCGGCGCCGAACCTGCCGTCACTGCCAGCCCCAGGCTCTAACCCTGTTGTCACCGACCTGGCCTTCCGCTTCCTCCGCACGTCGGTGAGGTGAGCCTCATCTCTGCTTCAGTTGTTGTTATTTGTCACTGAACGAGTAGTGTTCGAAGGAATGCCTATAAGAGATTATTGTCACTGAACGAGTAGTGTTTGAGGGAATGCCTATATATATAATATAGTCGTATCGTGTCCGTACCCGTATCCATGTCCATATCCGTACTCGTACAACATTGTCTCACAGCTAGTGGTGATTCACACTACCTGTAATAGTAGTAAAATACGCAGCACCTTCTTTGACAATACTTGTCACGACCCGATACCCAAATTGTTGGGCCGGGCCGAGCCATGTCCAGCTAACGCTGGTTAAAGCGTAGTAAGCTGTTCTAAGAATAGACAATAAAGGATCTAAGTTGCTAACAGTTCTAAAATCACAATTAAGGGTTCATCACAACACAGCATCTATAAGCGAAGGTAAACAAGTACAGACTTAATAATACACTTCCCAAGTATCTAACTGGAGACAAAGTCCAGTATCCAAATATAAGTATAGACAAAGTCTAAGTCTCAAAATACAAGAAAGATATCTAAGCAAGGTTTCCCGCTGGGGCCTCTTCTGGAGCTAAGGCCAGGTCCTCAAAAATCAGTGCCATAATATGTATCACATAGCATTTCCTGCTCGAAAAGTGAACCTACAACGTTATCCTGTCAGGACGGGAGCAAGTACAACCTCTACAACTAAAGTACTGAACATATAATGAAAGAGATGTACAACAAGAAACATGGTGTGATAAGTCTATAAAACAGGAAATACTGGAAACATGGCCTCATGGTACAATTGGGATCACAGTATCATAGTAACATAGGGAACATGGCATATCTGGAATCATGGTATATCTCATAATCTATCATGGCAAGGATACATATGTCATAGAGACAGATGTATATGTAATGTTTAAAACTGTAGCAGGTACGTGACCGGTCAATAGATGTACAATTTGCTGGGGGCACATAATGAAATGTACTTCCGTACAAGTGTAAAGGCGATAGATGTACATACGCACAAATCCGCTTTGAGAGTTCCTACGGTGCAGAAATTATATAAAATAAATCTTTTGCTCGGTAAATACATACGGAGAGGGGGTCGTGATCACGTACGCTACTATCAGTTTCTCCATAACCCAGATTCTAACATGTGAGAGATACGAGAACAGTAAAAATATGTGAGAGATACTGGGATCGGTATGAAGCACGGTAGGTACTGATAACGGTATAAAGCATAGTGAAACATGTACTAAGAACCAGTAAGAAGCATGTGAAGATCTAAGAACTGTCATAAGTATGGCAGGTACTGAAAGTAATACAACATGTGAAGATTTAACTTGCTACCTCAAGGATCAGTATTTTAATAGGGTTAATACATATTCTAGCATTAAAAGACAGTAAATGAGTTTGTAGATGTACTTGCCTCGAGCAAAGCAAGAATACTAGTACGAAGACATAGATGTCTGGTGACCTATCAATAATAATATACAAACTCAGTTCTAAGCTATGTTCGATATTTTACACTAGTGGTGAGACCCGACTCCTAACTGGACACTAACTAAGTGGGGACCTAACATAAAAGTCTAATGTGGAGTGCCATTATATCCAAACTAATTTTCTAGAGTCTTTACACTAGTGTAGAGTGAGGTCCAATACTACAATAACCCAATACAACACAAAATATTGAAAGTCGTAATTACTCAATAAATAAATTAAACTGTACACTATATTTCCATAATTTTTGAGATAGACAAAAAAGCTTAAATATACATAAAATAAAGTACCAAAATGATCCTTATTAGTTATAGAAATTTAAACTAATTTTTTGGAATTTATAAACCTTCATAAATATTTATTAAAAATCAGCAAACACATGAATTCTGAAAATGAGTTCTGTTTTCCTATTTTTGTAAAATACCAAAAGTACTTATTAAATACTGTAAAAATTATAATAAATTATCTAAATTAACATAGTATTTAAATATAATTTTTTCCAGATTTTTACAGAAATTAAAATATATATATATTCAAAAACAGAAAGTAATAATTTCTGAAAAATAAATAATTATAAATTAAGGAATGACTCATAAACAAAATCTACAGATGTTGTCGGATGATAAAATAAATATCACCAACGTGTCCAGAATGGTCAAATTAGCTAGGATAGCCTACCCAAAAGTCCAATTTAGACCCATGGACAAAACGGTAATTTTAGGTCAAAATGATATCCGTCGTTGGACACACTTTGCACCGAAAAACGTGTCGGTATAGAAGTCTACAAAAACTAACAAATTATATGTCCATGAATCCAGAATGATGATAAGAACCCAACGGTATATCCGAAATAGGATTCCGATGTGCCGATCTCAAAATGACACGTTGACGAGGACACTTGGAATCCAGTTTGCACCGAAATACGTGTCGGAGCAAATGTCTTCAAAACTCAACAAATTATATGTCAACGAGTCCAGAATGAAGATACGAACTCAACGGTATATCCGAAATTGGATTCCGATGAGCCGATCTCAAAGTGACACGTTGACTCGAAAAGTGGGATCCGCTTTGCACCGAAATGCGTGTCAGGGCCAACGTTCTCCAAATCAAGCAAATTTTATATGAAAATATGCCAGAACAACGCCACGAGTCTACTGGTGGTGTCATAAATTGAATCCGGAGTCCCGGGTTTAAAAATAGAATTTAACAAGTACAAATTAAAGAATTCGGATGGCCAACTTTGACGTCGAATTCGACCAACCAAACGTGCTTATATTGAAACAAAACTTAAAGGAGGCAGGAAGAGGGTTATACCAGCTACGCACAGGAACTAGTAGCGCGCCAACCGGAGCTGCGACGATGAAGATACGAACCCGCGAAGTTGACGTCATGAAACTGTCCAAAAACAGTTCAATTTAAAACGTCAACTTGGTGGCCAGTTTTGAGGTATCAAACGGCAAAATTAACGGACGAAAAGTGAGAGGAGTGAAATGCTATATACCGAGATTGAGACGGAGCAAGGAGATCGACGATCCAACGGTCGAATCGACCAGAAAATCTGCACGAAATTGCTGTCCCGAGACGCAAATTCTGAAGTTGAAATCGCGCGTCACGGCGGGATTTCGACGTAAATGCACAAATAGCCCATGTATCGCGTCGGAGAAGGAGGCGCTGGCCCGGGGGGGTTCGTCGGAGGGTCGTCGGGTTGTGGGGAGCTCGCGGGGGCGGGCCGCCCACGTGGTGGCGCACGACATGCGCCCATGCACACGCACGGGGTGGCGTGGCAGCCACTGTTGCTACTCGTAGCTGCTACGCTGTTGCTGCAGCGCGAGGGTGGTCGCCGGCCTGGTGCGGCGGTGGTGGTCGTGCGGAAGCGGTGGTTCGGGTGGTGGTGGTGCATGGTGGGAGTGGTGGTTTGTGAGGGTGGTGATAGTAATGGTGATGGTGGTATTGGTGTGAGGATGATGATGATGATGGAGGAGGAAAGAGGAGATGGTTGTAACCCCAGTTTTCTAAAATTCTCATTTTTTAAAATAATAATAATAAACAATTAATTAAATAAAACTTTTAATTATTTTATGATAGAAATATTGGATTATCTAATTATTTTTGATTTGGGATTTCTCATTAGGAAACCTACTCTTAGTTCTGTCAAAAACAAATCAAATTATTGTTTCTTTTTAAAGTCTTTTGGCCCAACGACAGTTGGGTTTTCCTTTAAAAGGATGACCATGGGTTTCCTTCTTGTTGGTGAAGAGTATTCTTCATTTCATTCTTCCAGCAACACCCAATGAATTCAAATTCCTTCTTCTAACCGTTTGTCAGAGATTTCAAATTCCCGCCAAGGATTAGCTTACTCTTCACGCTCAACCACCTTTATAAGCAGCATCACCTCTTACTTTTTCCTCCTCACCATTGATTGAGTTGAAATTTCCTTCAATCCTCACAATTCTTCTCTTCCATGAATTGTTCCTGAGGAATTTTTGATCGGCCATGGCGAGCGAGCTCAACGAAGAAGACAACCGCTGAAGCCTTCCTTCTTCCTGCAAGCACGTGGTGATCCGCTGACCACCGAGCCAGACACGGAGGCGATCTGCATCTCAGTAAGTCCTTTGATGATCTTGAATTGATCTTGAGTATTATGGAACTCCTCTTGATGAATCGGTTTGATCTATAGATCTAAATTTCCAGATCCAACCAGTTAACTAAAATCTTCGATCAGAGCAATTAACTAGAGGTTGATCTGATTTCATAATCGAGACAAGTGAGTAGCACTCCTCTCATGCTCTGATTTACAAATCTGATTTACAAATCTGGTGAGTGCAAATCCTTCATGAATCAATTGGTGAAGAACACTGGTGTAGGCTTTTGTATTGGATTTATTTTTACTCTGTTTTGAATTCCAGAAGTTTAGCCTGGCTGATCTAAGGTTGCCTCTATCGAGATTATTTTGTGAGTATTTTGATTCTCATTGTCTCCTTGGAGTATAGGAATTTCCATTTTAAGCTAACAAGGGTATTCTCTGTTTATACCTGAAGTATGCTTGTTGAATTGCCTCAACAGAGACTGATTTGTTAGATATCAATTGTTCTGTGCCGAGTCTTGTAGCAGTGTTGCTACGACAGGTTGATCTCGCCTCCAGGTAATTCTTTGAACCTTATTTAGATTTTCTTTGGAATGGTTGGGAAATGTTGTGGTTTGAATCACGTTGAGTTTAGATTATTTGAGTCTTGTTCTGTAGACTATTAGCGGGGTAGAAGAAATTGAATAAGGATTATGATCTATATACCGTGGTCTTTAATCTGTTTTGCTAATTCCTGGATGTCTAGTGCATATGATTATATATTTGGAGAACTTTTATAAGCTCTAACTGAGAATGAAGTCAAGTTGAGAAGAGTATTGTCAGGAATGTTTGAAACTCCTGAGAACTGAGTTGAATTATTCCTTGATTTCGGTGTAACCAAAGTTCAGTTCGAACAGGGAATTGGTGTGAGTTCAGTCACTTGAAAACAATAGAGGACCGATGTTGGACTGATAGCTTGTGATATATCAGTCCTGTTTCAGGACTGACCACTTGAAACCTATTTTGTTTTAGTTGATATTCTCTGATATTGAACTGGGATTGAGGAATGTAATAAGGAAATTATGAACCAGTGCAGGAGTAAATTTCAGATGTTCCAATTATCAGTAGATGTACAGTGGACCTTGGGTTATTTCAATATATGTTCTCATGTCCTGCTATAGACTAAATTGGTTCTCATAGGACTGAACTTTCAATGAGTTAACAGTTGAGTTAGGATTGCTAACTGTATTGAAATTCCTGGGCATGGTTAAACATGGGGGGTAATAGCTAACTGTCAACTTGCTAATCTTGCTTTCAACTGAGAATGTAGCCAGTAAGTTTAAGTTTAGATAGGAATTATGTTGACTGAAGGGTCTTGCCAAAAGCCCAATTTATTGTTTGAATAGGTATTCTCAGTACAATATTAGCTAACTGATAGTTGAGAATTCTCTAAGCCATGTATTGATCAAGCAATAAGTTAGAGTGACTGATTCACTTGCTTGAGTGTATTTTTCCTGTTAAATCCTACTGATAGTACCACTGTTTAATACATTCCTTTGGTTTCTTGGTGACTGATAGTTTGGTCTTAAGCTCATTCAGGGCATAGGCTGCATCTGTATCAGTTACTGAGATAATTGGTTAGCTTGTGTTAGGACTGTTTTGCTATAGAGTCCTGTTAAGGACTGAGTCTTGAATTTCATAGTTGATGGATGATTCTCCTAAAACCTGGAGGATCAAACCAGAAATTATGGATTTAGCATTGAATTGATATCTGAATACTTATATATTGGTTTAGGTTCCTTGATTACCTGGATTGATGACAAGTATGGATAGAAGAATTTACCTGTAGATAGTCCATGTTACTGTCAGTTAAATGGTAATAGATTAGTTGAATTGTGTTAGGACTGATTAAGCCCTATTTTTCAGAGGGCTATAGGGAGGAGCCTGGCCTATGAGTGTATTGTAGAGAGTTTAGATGGTTTTTCCCATATCCTATTATAGCTATCTTACAGTCCTTGGACAGGCCTTTGAATAAACAGTTGTGTTAACATTATTTATCAAAGAGTCTTAGTACTCTGAAACAGGAAACAGGGGACTTTGATACTTAGCTTGGTGAGAGCCCTGTATAAGCCGTATATAGTTTACCCATTTTAATATGGTTGAAGTTCAGGTTGCTGGAATACCTGCTTAGAACCTACAGGGAAAGATCCTGGAAATGGTGAACCTGGGACTGATTTGTTCAGTCCCATTTAGTCCTGAATAATACATGGAGTTGCCACCTGCAATCTGTGATTGAGGAGTGATGATTGGCAGTTGATATCAGTATTAAGATTGGATTGATTGAAAATCCTGTTGAGGATAAATAAGTAAATTCTGTATGGGAATGATATTGAGTTGATAATTCAGTGAAATATTTCAGAAGAATGGTTTATATTAGGCTGAGATAAGGGACTGAATACTGAACTCCTGTTGGACAAATTATGAGGAATGCCTATTTATCACTAGTTAGGATTACCTTAGCTGATGAGAGTATATCAATATTGGCCTTACAGGATCAAAGGAACTTGGTTAGGAATAACTTAGAGGAGTGGAAATGTTGTTCTAGTAGTTGTAGTTAAAATATTGAAACTATAACTTTAGTATGATTGTTTAAATATTTGTAGATTGATTATCAAAAGCTGTTATGTTGAGATACAAATCCTTGTTAGTTAATAATTATGGTAGACTGAGCATGTATCTGAGTATCTATTGATACTCAGGAATATCACCAACTTAGTATATAGCCTATGTTTATAATACTTTATAACAAGGATATTTAGATGAGGTAAATCTTAAATGAGGAACTTGTATAGATTTTAACCAAGTTATAAATTATAACAGGAGGATTCCCAGCTCTACTACCCTTTCTCGATCACCCGGAACAAGGCAAGTATACTCCTCGGATTTGTTCATTTCTCATGTCTTGCATGTTCATCCCTGTATCTCCTTGATTGACACGATGTATCACGATATTGTCTGGTTTCATGTTTCGTGTATTACTTGCGTCTGGGAGGGGAAGTACTATATGTTTGCAAAAACAAAAGTATAAAACTTTATTGATACAAACTTTGTAAAAGATTACAATTTGAATTCTGGGAATGGTACAACTTTAGGAATCCAATCTAGATGACGATTGCTTTATCCCTTGGACGATGTGAACTTTGAAGACGAAGCCTCTGAAGTTGAGAACAACTCTGAAATTGAAGGCAGAAAGCCTCGGAAGTTGAAGGCAAAAGCCTCGGAAGAATGCAGCAGCACTTGGGTAAGAACTCCTGAACTCTCTGATTTCTGATCTCTGATTTTGAACTCTTGATCCCCTTTGAAATGAAGACTTGAAACTCTATTTATAGAGTTCTGGAAATAACTAACTTTCAGTTATTCTGGACTGCACAGGATAATTTGCGCAGCAATTGGTTTGCGCAGCACTGGACTGCGCAGGCAGTTGCTGGATCATGGGATAACTGTATGGGACACATGGCATCATTTGATTGAAATGCGCATGATCGTGCATAGACAGTTGCCACATAATGAGCAATTGATGGCATGAATGCCACATGTACTTTATCAGTTATGTTGGTAGAATGCACAACCTGAACTGTGCAGACTTTAGTTTGCGCAGACTCAGACTGCGCAGGAATGGATTGCGCCATCATGGATTGCGCTGCCAACTGTCAGCCGCCCTCGAGCACTGTGCGGCACAATAAACGAACAGTCTCCTCGTTCTCCGTGCTGTCAGCTGTCAGGAAGATTTGACTTGATTTAGGTAATAATGACTTCTGCCACGTCAGCCTGCGCAGTTGGGAACGTGCGCAAACCAACGTGCGCAATTCGATTGCTGCACAATCTGTTGTCTGCGCAACTCATCAAAATGATGTATATCTTGATTCTCTGACTTTGTTGATTGATGCAACTTGATTTTTAGGACCTACAAGACCCCCTTCAAAGTTTTCGAAAGTTGATTTTATTCAAAAATTTTGAAATACTTTGAATTTTTGAATTTTGAATCAAATTGCGCATGAAGATGAGCTGTCTGCGCAAAGCGAAGAGCCCCCCAATTTTAGGCGCAATCCGAGGTAGCCGTTTCATATTTCGAAAGCTATAAATAGCCATCTCTTCATTTTCATTTCTTTACTTTGCCTCATTCGAGCTCTTGAGAGAAATCCCCCCGAACCCTTGCTGTCCTCCTCCTCCGACGACTTTCATGGCACCCCGACGATCCTCCACCGCCGCCGCCACCGCGAAGGGCAAAGCCTCGGCCGAGTCCTCATCCAGAACTGCGCACAGAGCCTCTCGTCATGAAGATGCCCACCCTGCGATGTTAGGTAGAAGACTTCAAACCCTTTTTAGGGTTTTGATACCATTGTCTTTCGAAATCCATCTTTTTTTAGAGATGTGATCATATTGCGCCACCCTCTTTAGGGTTCTGGTTGCACAAATCAGTTAACTCTTCATTTTTATGAAGATAGACTTTCTGCGCAATCGGTTTGAACTGCGCTGGCAGATGTCAGCGCAATCTGCTGATTTGCGCGAGATTGTCAGCGCAAACTGATGGCTGTACGTTCGCGCAGTCTGATGTTTGCGCAAACTGATGTTGCACAATCTGATGTTGCGCAGTCTGATGTTGCGCAATTTTGATGACAGAATTTTTTAATTTTGACTTATACTGAATTTTTTTGTTTCTTTCTGTCTGATGCAGTGAATACGAGAGATGATCCTGAATATGAAACTTTTGTGGGAACTCTTTCGGAGTCTGAATATAAAGAAGATCTGTCTCATGTTCACTATCCTCAGTACGATCTGCCGGCCTCCCGTCAGGCTATACTGATCTCCCAGGATAATGAGACTTTAATGTGTTTGATGAATGGACAGCCCCTAGAGTCAGCGAATGCTGTTATTCATAAGAAACCCTTATTCCTGTTCGGTGACGCCTTTGAGAAAGTCTCTCAGCCTAGGCCGAGGATGGAGGAGAGAATAGTTCACCAGGAAAATAGATCATTCTTCATACCAGACATTGCTCGCTGCCTCCCTTTGTCGCGGTATGCTCATGCGAGCTACCCAAGGAAGATGGAATGGAACATCACTCTTTTTCAGGATGCCCGTTCAGGGAAAATCTTCGTAAAGAAGGGGCCAAACAAGAAGGATATGTTTTATAGCTCCTCTGATAAATATAGCATCCTGTTGAGAGGCTTGAGACCCGGCTGCATTCCACCAGAGAACTCCTCTATGCTGATGCCTGTCAGGACACCGATATTCACAAATAAATTTGCGAAGGCTGAAGGAAAATACCCCGAACAAGACATTAGACTGACTGGATTGGTGAATCCAGATTATAAGCGATGGAGCTACATTGCAAATTGCATTCTGACAACTTTCCAAGACAGACTCCAACAGATCAATCTGTATCAAGCAGTGCACGCTACTGTATACGGCTTTGCTCCCAACCCACATATGTTTTTAGCCTTGGCTGAGAGGTACAACTATAGGACGGGGACCTTCATGACCCCGGGTGGAGAGATGGGGTTTACACTCCACGAGATGAAGTATATCTCGTACTTGCCCATGGCAGATGCTCCGTATGAGGAGTTTGTACCGACAAATGATGAGCTGGACAAGCTTAGAAAAGAGAATGCAACAATGGTGGCAGTGTTCGAGGAACTACTATGCCATTACAAGATCTGCTCTCTGTTTTATAAGAGTGCTACCGCCAACACTTGTTACTCTTCGAAGTGGTTACCATATCTGTTTCTCAACCACATAGAAGAGAAGAAGACCAAGGAGAATGACAAATGCTACCCTAACTTTTTCAAACATTTGAGCAACGCAGAGGTCATAAAGCTGATGGAACAGAGTGGTAACTTTGATAAAAAAGTGAAAGATGATCATGACTATCCTCCTTTGAAGACAGGGGACACTTTGGAGAGTTGCTTAAGAATGGGCTATAGACCCATGTCAGAAGAAGCACAACTGGCAGGGTTCCTAACATACTGGCTTCGGAGGTTTGTGGTTCCCGAATCCAGTGCTGTGGATCGCTTTCACCGCGGCGTTCTGTTTGCTGCTGTCAAGTTAGTCTTCAGCTATAAGATGGACTTGTTATCAGTAATGACCTGCAAACTAAATGCCAGTCTTTATTTATACACTGACTTGATGCTGAAGGCGAAAGGAGAAAAAGAGTTCCCTCGCTTGGAATTGCCATATACATATTTATTTGGTTGGTTGCTTCTCCACTATCCAACCTTAATGGACCCCGGCATGGGACCGGTTGATGGCAGTTTTCTCCGAAGATATTCTCATGGACAATAGAAATACACTTCTTTAAGCGAGTGTAGATATATTTTGAATCTGAATAGAGGATGGAACTTCTGTTGTGCTCCTCTCCCTGCTGGGTACGATCAGATGCCCACAAATATGGTGGACTCGAAGATGCAGCCTCTGACCCGTGCAGCCTTCGAATGGTTGAAAACGATTCGACTATCTCATCTGGTTTACCGGTTCGAAGAAGAATGCTATTTAGAACCATATCTTCCCAGCCAATTTACTCGACAGTTTGGGTATGATCAGTTCCATGTAGGGAATGCAATTACCTGCCTCCAAGGCAAAGGTTATTTGATAGACGGGGCCAGAGCTTGGGCTTATTACAATGTCCGTGATACGAAAGCCACCTTTTCAATGCCAGCAAAGAGTACTCCCCAGGGTCCTCGGATGCTCTTCACATATTCAGTGTTTTATACATCCGCGAATACTTTTGCCGAGAATTTTAATCTCGCAGATAGTTTCGCTTCTGCAACAAGATTGAGGAGAGGGAGAATTGCTTCATCGATCCCTACAAATGATGAGGTGCACGAGCCAGCGGATGCACCTCTAGAAACTTCGAGGAAGATTATGTTCCCTCAAGAGGTAAATGAACCATTGCGTGTTTCTCTGAAAGTGGGTAGATCTCCCGCAAAGAAAAGAAGAAGAGAGGAGCCTCCTGCTCCAGCAGCAAAGAAGAAATTGATCCTAGATCATTCTTCTGAAAAGGTCACTACAAGATCCCAATCTCGGCAATTGGCCGAGACACATCAAGAGGCTGCCACTACACCAACTTCTGTGCAGAAACAAGCAGAACCAGTAAATGTAGAGAGTCCTGCCAGACCTCTACACAGAAAGAAGAGGGTGGTCACCAGAAGAATTTTAGCAGAATCTTCTTCCAGACAAATCCTGACTTCAGTAGATGCTGCAGCAGGAATTATAATGTCATCTCCCACACCTGTTTCTGAATCTGGAAGCAAAACTCTTAAAGAAACTGAACAGAGGGGAGATCTTGTCCCAAGAACTGAGGTTAAAGAGTATAGAGAGAACATCACAGAGGAAGAACAAAATGTTGTACGACCTCTTTCACCTGTTGCAGAGGCAACTCAACCTCCTCTTACTCCTAGGACTCTTCGTGAAGAAGAAGATCGTGAAATGATTGCAGCTTTAGAAGATTGTAGTTATAACCTGCAGGATGATCAGACTGCAACTAACAGTGGGAATGCAGCAGAAGAAGAAGAAGAAGACGAGGAGAGCTCTTCGTCTGAAAATGTTGATGAATATATACAAGATCCTGAAAGGGATAGTGAAGAACATATATCTCTTGATACTGCCGATGATATTTCAGATCCTAAAAAGGATATTAAAGTGGAGGCGTCTGCAGAAAAAGTTGCTGATCTTTTAAATCCTGATGAAGATGTTGAGATAGAAAGATCTCTTGAAGAAGCAGCCAATGAAGATTTGTTGAAAGAAAATCCCGCCACCGACCCTCAAGGTATAAAACGAGATCTAGCAATCTTCTCTTTTAAAATAGACTGATAACTAATATCTTCATTTGTAATTCTTGCAGATCTTGAGACTCTGCCAACACCTCCAACGGACCTGGCTATGGTGCCCATACCAACGGTGGTTGTTAGTAGTAGTCATCATTTATTCTGCGGTTCTGAAGCGGGCAGCAGCCAGGCTATCGCAGCTGAAGCTACTTCCGTTCAACGGGAGTCCATTCCATCAGGGAATGCACTTGTTGCTAGATCGAACCAAGGTAAGATTGCTCTTATTTGATCTTCTTGTTCATCGGCAAACAATTAGTAAAATAACAAATTTACTATTACAGAGGATCAAACAGGAGGAGCGACTAGCTCTACTCTGGCTCCTTTTTTTAAAGAGCCTGTTGTCCAGCCACAAAGGGTCGAGCAACCTGCTGCCTCATCCTCAACAGAAGTAACAGCGACTCCTGGAACTCTGGCCATTAATCAACAAGTTGTCCAGTCATTCACCAGATGTTTCTTCGAGTCGCTGGGATCTCTTGTTCATAAAATGATAGAGAAAGAAGGAGCTGATTTCGTTATGGTTAGGAAGCCAACTTCTTTCTTAATAAGAGCCATAAGGAAGCAAGGAGACGAGGCTCAGGCCACTCTCCTTGAACACATATTGAACGAATTAGAAGTCTCCGTAAAGAAATATAAGGAGCTCAAGAAGAAGGAGATAGACTCTTTAGTGCAGGCTGAATTTGAGCGACTGGCTCAAGCTGCTGATATAGAAAGGGTAAACCTTCAAAATCTTTTAGAGGCTCATTCTGCAAAATCAGCTGAATACAACTCTAAGATAGAATCAGTTACTTTAATGGCTGAAAGCAAAGGACAGAGACTTGCTGAGCTGAAAGCATAAATTACTCGCCTCCAGCAAGAATTTGAAGAGGAAACTGTTAATCACCAACTTGTGATTGAATAATTCAATGCCTTAATTCAAGAGAGGACTGAGTATGAGACAACCCATGGTGCAGAAATCACTCGCCGGACAGTGGACATGCCCGTTTTTGATGAAGAAAGCGGGATGGAAGAAGCAAGAAGGATAGTAACATCAACTCATGAAGAAGAGCTGCAGACACTGAAGCAGCAAATTGACAATCTGATTATCCCTCCTTCTTAATTAGAACTTTTTTGTATTTTTGTGTTTGTTGCTGTGGATGCGTTTCTGTAATGCCTCATATTTTGATAAATAAAAGACATTTTGTTGTGGCTCCATTATTTATTGCATATCTTATTCAGATATAAATAACAGATAGACATGATATATTTCTTGATGAATATTATTATCTCGATTTGATAACTTAATCGAAAATGACAAGTTGCTGATGTGGATAATGAACGATGATGAATCGTCAATGTATGTGATATGAATGAACGGAAAGACCGTCAAGTGATAGATGATAATGAACGAGTGAAACGTCAAGTGATGATGAACGAACGGGTGAACTGTCAAATGATGATAAATGAACGGATGAACCGTCGGGCATTAATGAACGGACGAACCGTCGGATGAATGTGATAAATGAACGGATGAACCGTCATGCATTTAATGAACGGACGAACCGTCGGATGAATGTGATAAATGAACGGATGAACCGTCATGCATTTAATGAACGGACGAACCGTCGGATGAATGTGATAAATGAACGGATGAACCGTCATACATTTAATGAACGGACGAACCGTCGGATGAATGTGATAAATGAACGGATGAACCGTCATGCATTTAATGCATGGACGAACCGTCGGATGAATGTATCGCTTCATTAGTTGAGGAACTTTTGCCTATAAATATAGCAGAAATCTGACAGGAACGAACACTTCTACTCTTCAACATAAAAATGTCTTCTGGAGAAGCATCTAAGAAGGCTGAGATTGCCCCGAAGGTTCAGAAGGGCACTGAAGAACGCCCTGCCGATCCAGTTCAGCCGAAGGAGGCAGAAGCAGGTGAAGGTCCGTCTGCACCCCAGCCACCGAGAGACATCCTGGACTTTCTGCTTGAACCAGGAAGGACTGAAGAAGAAGAAGCCATGAGGATGGCTGCCTGCAAGTTCCTCGTGGGATCCAGCAAAGAGGTTCTCGACTCTTTTGCTGACCGTGTTTTTGAAAAAGACGATAGTGGTCCGCGTCCAAATGTAGAGAAGGATGATAATGACCTTCCTTAATATCATGTACTATCATTCATGATTAAATAAAATTTTATTTATAAACATGAACTTGTTTGATGATTTATAAACATTTATATTTATACATAGTATTTTTTAAGGAACTTGCCATTGATAGGCATCATAGCAATTCGTCCATCCAGTTCTGAGAGTTGATATGCTCCATTAGAGAAGACTTTGCTCACAACATATGGACCTTCCCACTTTGCGTCGAACTTGCCTTTACTCATATGAGTCATAGTCATAGGACGTCTGACCGTTAAAATAAGTTTTCCTTGCTGAAAGGCTCTGACCTTCACTTTATGATTGAACGTCTTCGAGATGCGGGCTTGATATAACTCAATATGTTGTTGAGCCATTAATCGCTTTTCATCCAATGCCTCCAATTTTTGAAGTCGAAGAAGGTCATTGTTCTCTGTAGTGAGCTCATTAGCAATGACAATCCTTAAAGAAGGAATTTGCAGCTCTAAAGGAAGGACAGCTTCACAGCCATACACCAAAGAGAAAGGTGTAAAGCCTGTGGGATTGCGGACCGTAGTTCGGTAGGCCCATAGACATTCGCCAAGTTTTTTGCTCCAATTCCGTTTGTTAGTGGATACAAACTTCTTAAGGAGTTTAATGATGGTTTTGTTAAAGGCTTCAGCTAAACCATTAGCGGCAGGATTGTATGCAGTCGAAGCGACATTATCAATCCGGTGATCATCACAGAATCTGGTAAATTTCTGGCTAATGAATTGAGGTCCATTGTCATGGATGATTCTTCAAGGTACACCAAATCTATAGATAACGTGGTGTTTAACGAAGTTGATGACACTGCTAGTCTTGACTTCAGCCAGAGGTATAGCTTCAGCCCACTTGGAGAAGTAGTCGGTTATCGCCAATATGAACCGATGTCCTCTAGAAGAAGGAGGATTGATAGGACCTATGACATCCATGCCCCAAGCTTCGAAAGGCCAGGAAGCAGCAGTCGGGTGTAAGAATTCTGATGATTGATGAATGAAATCTGCATGGATTTGACAAGCACGACATTTCTTTACATATTCAATGGCATCTGATACCATAGAGGGCCAATAGTAACCCATGCGTCGGATGCGATCCTGTAGTTTAGGACCGGGCTGATGTGCTCCGCAAACACCATCGTGAGCTTCACGTAGTATTTGTTTTGCTTCATCACCAGCTAAACAGCGTAGAAGAAGACCGTCATAAGTCCGTCGATAGAGAGTCTTAGTGGTTTGATTATAGTAGAATCATAAAGATCGTCGTCGAATACTTGTGGCCTCCTTAGGATCTTCGGAGAGTATGTCATGTACCACAAAGTCGATGAAAGGAGTTCTCCAATCGTCATCGATAACATTGACTTCAGTAAAATTGCTGAACTCAATATTACAATTATTTTCGATGCAGAACAGTTCTCGGTTGGAGATAACCACCACCTGCTGTCTTTTGATAGGGATGGCTAAAACAGCTGCAAGATTGGCCAAAGCATCTGCTTCAGTATTGCAAGCTCGTCGAACATAATCTATGAAGAAAGCTTTGAATGATATAGCTATCTTGATCGCTGCTTCGTGATAAGGCATTAGATCTTGATGACGGACTTCATAGGTTCCTCTAACCTGATTAACAACCAGCTTAGAATCACCGTAGACTTCGAGATATTCAACATTCAGTTGTTTGGCTAACTGAAGACCGATGAGTAGAGCATTGTACTCCGCTACATTATTGGAGCAAGGTTCATCTAGAGAGTAGGCTCTTTGGATAGTTAATCCATCTGGAGAAACGAGGACCACTCCAACACCTGCCACAATAGCACCATTTGGTCCAATCCTTGATGCACCGTCAAAGAATAGACGCCATGTTAGAAATTCTTCAGAGATCATGTTGACTTCCAACGTCTCGTCTGGAATTTTGTCATATAACTTGGATGTTTCTGGTACAGGATGAGCCGCTAAGAAGTCTGCCAGTGCTTGACCTTTGACAGACTTTTGAGGAACATATACCATGTCATATTGAGCTAGCAAGATTGTCCATGTGGCCAGCCGAGAATTAAGTGTATTAGGCTTCTTCATCAATACCCGAAGAGGATTAACTCGGGATATGACATGAATAGTTTGGTCAATGATGTAATGCCTCGTCTTCTGTACAGCAAACATGAGAGCCAGGCATTCTTTCTCGACCGGACTATAACGGTGTTCAGCACCAATCATAGTACGGCTAAGATAATAGATAGCCTGTTCGTGGCCTTCTTTGTTCTTTTGGGCAAGTAAAGCACCCAATGAATGGTCCATAGCACGGACATACATTAAGAATGGAATCCCTGAGATTGGTGGTACCAAAACAGGTGGGTTCATAAGATATCGTTTGATGTCGTCGAATGCTTGTTGACATTCTTCAGTCCAAATAAAAGATACACCCTTCTTCATTAGTTGAGTGAATGGTCTGCAGCGTCCAGACAAGTTCGAAATGAATCGCCTGATGTACGCAAGTCGGCCTTGGAATCCTCGTAGCTCTTTTAGGTTGCGTGGAGGACGCATCTCTTGAATGGCTTTGATCTTTTCGGGATCCACGTGTATACCCTTAGAGGTAATGACGAAGCCGAGAAATTTGCCACTAGAGATACCCAAAAATGACTTGGTGGGATTCATCTTGAGCTGATGTTGGCGCATGAGATTGAAGATAGTTCTCAAGTCTTGGATACGATCTTCCTTCAGACGACTTTTGACAGTGATGTCGTCAACGTAGAATTCGACAGTCTTACGAAGATGTTCCCTGAAAATGGTACTCATGGCTCGTTGGTAAGTTGCACCAGCGTTCTTGAGACCAAATGGCATCACTGTGTAGCAATAGACTCCCCGAGGAGTACGAAAAGATGTATGTTTTTCATCTTCGGGATTCATCTTGATCTGATTATATCCAGAGAATCCATCCATAAAAGATATTCGCTCGAACCCACAAGTATTGTCAATCATGACGTCTGTGATAGGAAGAGTAAATTCATCTTTCGGACATGCTTCATTGAGATCCCGGAAGTCGACGCAGACTCGGACTTTGCCGATTTTCTTCAAGACTGGAACAACGTTGGCTACCCAATCAGGATGTTGTTCTTCTCGAATAAAGCCATAAGCTATAAGCTTCTTAACTTCATCATCAATAGCGTCCATCATTTCAGGCTTGAATCACCTTTGTTGCTGTTTGACTGGTTTAGCATTAGGAAGAATGTTCAGTTTATGAGTAGCAATCTTAGGATCTAAACCTGGCATATCCTCATAACTCCAAGCAAAGACGTCAATGTATTCTTTAATGAGAAGAATCAACTCTTGCTTATCTGCTTCTGGAAGATTCTTGCTAATAAAGATTGGACGAGGTGACTCGCTTTCTCCTACATCAATTTGAATTAGTTGATCTTTAGTAGGAGGTTCTCTTTGTTCAAATCGGAGTACCCATTGATTATCCACCTGTTGAACCCAAGGATCTGTCTCAGGACTTTCTTCAATATCCTCTTCATATCCTTCTGGAAGTTCAGCGGAAACCATATTAAAAGATACGATTATACGATGGACTTCACCGATGCTAGTATCGGAATCCCATGATCTGGAATCAGAAGAATTAGAACGTTCTTCGCTATCAGAGTTAGAAGCTGCTGGGGATAACATTGGAGGAGAAGCGTATCCGAGACCTCTTTTGGTCATGCTATAATACATTTGTGATTTTCCTTTTGGAACTGTTGTACGAATGGGAGTTCGTCTACCTTTACCGTAGTTAAGGCCGCTTTTGAAGTCGTAACCCATCTTTCGGACGATGTCTTTTGATTGTTGACTGTAACGACGGAATTGAAGAGGTCCTGTGTCGTTAACTTTGCTATCATCTGTATAGCTAATCTTTTGTTCCGGTCTTTTACTAAAAGTATTGTACTTTCACCTTTCTTGCGAGCAGGAACAATACGATATGAATCTTTTGGGTGTTCACATGAAACTTCTGTTTGAAGAGATTGTACAACTCCCATTGTAAATGACTGAAAGCTATCTAACATATCTAAATAGTATTTAGTATGATAAATAACATCAATATACTGGAAAGTAGATGCTTTTTCATTGATATTTACATCTGTATTTACATCAGGACCTTTAGCCTTGGCAGGCTTGGTCAGATTGATTACAAGAGGGGGAGAAGAAGAACGTGGAGGAGGCTTATTACGACGGAGGTCGATAACAAGTGGCTCAGAAGAGGTGAGCTCCCTTTTTTCCTTGTTGCGAGTTAAATCAACAACAAGTGGCTCAGAAGAAGTGAGCTGCTTTTTGTCCTTGTTACGACGTAAGTCGATAACAAGTGGCTCTGAAGAAGTGAGCTCCCTTTGATTTTGATCAGTATCAACTGATTTTTTCTGAACTGGCAAGTGGATAGCCAGTGGTTTAGAAGACTGCGGATGAGAAACACGCCCTTTGACAGGTATGATGAGAGTGTCATGGGGAACTGCTTTTTGATCTTCTTCAGTATCCATAGCCAATACCACTTTCATAAATTCATCCTTGTACATACGAGCATCATTACAATACGCTTCAACGCCCTTGAAAGGATAAAGGTCCGCAACTTCCTTGTGAACTTGTCCTTTATCATCGACATATTTAAAGCATTGATGAAGAGTTGATGGAACAACATTGTGTTCATGGAGGAATGGTCTTCCCAGAAGAGCGTTGTAAGAACAACCATGATTGTCAATGATATAAAAGGTCACTTTTGTGCGAAGATTGCCTATTTGAAGTTTTAAGCGGATCTTGCCCAAAGGTTCACTTTTTCCTTGGTTAAATCCCAAGATAGTAGTGATTGTGCTTGAAAGACTATGCACTGGTATCTTCAATGCATCTAGCATTGTCTTTGGCATGATGCTAAGTGCAGACCCTAGATCTATCAGGATACGGTCGACCTTCATCGAATCAACATATCCTGTATAGTAGAGAGGACGATCATGTCTATTATCTTCCAGCAGCATATCATCCTGAATGAAAGTAATATTTGGGATCAACTCCAAAACACTATGACAGTGATAGCAAGAGATTGGTTCTGATTCCGGCTTTTTGAGCAGAGTTAAGCAAGTTTCAGCCTGCATCAGAGCTTCACTTAGAGTTTCTCGAGTCTCTTTAGAAAGACGCAAGAGCTCGAAGATTGATAGTCTAGTCGGTGTATTGGCCAGTTGAGCCAATATATCAAATTTATATGGTTTTTCAAGTCCTGTAGGAGATGACTTCTTCAGGGGCTTATCAAAGCGGACTTGTTGCTTGCCTTTGTCAGCAACCACCGGCTCGAGAGGAATATGTACTACAGCTGGTGAAGATGTAGAAGGGATCTCTTCAGTGGAAACAGGTTGTACTGGAGCAGGTTCAGAAGAAGAAGCAGGATCCTTTTGACCTTCAGAATGATCTTTCAAATAGGCTTTCCCTGATCTGGTACCTAGCAGAATCTCCTCTTCAACTATGGGATCAAAAGATACCATGTTGCAAATTTTGGTTTTGCCTTTAGAATGAGTTTTCTTCTTGGAAGAAGAGGACACCTCGAATTTCGGGGCAAGATCAGGATGGATCCACATAATTTTACCGTTGTCAAGAGACAAGGGAACAAGACCTTCATTTGGTGGAAGTGGAAGATTCTCAATCTCAAGAGTTGCTTTAGGAATTGGAATGACACCGTGCTGTACCATCTGCGGAGGGAAGTCCCCAAACTGGACTGAAACCATGTTTGCAGTAACAGTCTTCTCATCTTGTTGCAGAGTGACTACACCAGCATTGACAAGCTCCTGAATTTTGCCTTTGAGCACATAGCATGCTCGAGTAGGATGTCCAATAAACCTGTGATAGACACAATATTTAGGATGATCTGTCTTACCGACTTCATCAGGTTTCTTTGGGTCAGGGAGTTGAATTTTATTGCTTTTGAGTAAACACTCAAAGATGCTTGCAGTGTCATTCTCGTCAAAGGAATATTCCACTTTTGGACGAGGTTCCCTCGGTGGAGGTGCAGAAGGAGTAGGAGTGGATATAGGCGGAGCCACATTGACAGCCAAAGATTCTTTGTTTTTGTTCAAATTAATGTTCAAAGTCTCTTTTGCTTTGCGATTGTTCTGGCGGTTGCCACCACCTGAAGTCTGATGTTCATCTCGATCAGGATTAGACATTTGTACCCCCAATTGTTTGAACTTCTCGGCACTCACTTCAGCAGCTTTGGCGTTGACAATGAATGAAGGCCAATCTTGGAATTGGGTAGATCCCGTCCACATACTGATGATAGGCAAAAGATTTGCCTTACAAGTATCAATAGTGACAGCAGCTGGAGTTCCGGGAGGCATTTTCAAAGCTTCACGGCGAAACCGTTCAATAAAGCTTTCAGTAGTTTTATTATATTTCTATTTGATTTTGTTGAGAGCTGATATAGTCATATCATTGAATCCTTCGTAGAACCGTTCCAGAAAGATTTGTTTGAGACCTGAAAAGGAAGTAATGCAACCATCGGGCAAACTTCTGTACCAGTCATATGCTACGTCGGCTAAACAACCGACGAACACTCTGGTAAGAAGAGCGTCATTTGGTTGAAGTTGAACAGTCATTACCTCAAAATGATTGATGAATTGACTAGGGGAAGTACTGCCATCGAACAAAGAGATTGTTGGGATTTGTACTTTGGTGGGAACGGGACTTCTTTCCATTCAACTGGATAGGGCTGCTTAATCCCCAATCTTTGCAAGTTGTCTTTCTCTTTAAATGCTTCGAACTGAGTTCGTAAGAGTTTGACAGCTTCGTTGGCGTCTTCTGATGACAAAGAAGGAGCAGGTTGAGTTTGAATAGTAGGAGGAGGAACAGCATTGTAAGCACTACTCCCAGCTCCTGATTGACTTGGTGTAGTTTGAATTTGTACAGGAGGTATTTGAGTAGGTGCTACCCCCAATCCAGCATTAACAGGCACTGATGATGCTATGATTTCAGGATTTGCAGGTATTACTGTAGGTGGTGTAGCATGTTGTGCTACAATGATAGAATGCATACTAGCAACCATTTCAGCCATGGTTTTTAGTTTGTCTTCGAGTGCAGCGATTCGTTGTTCTTGATTTGCAGAAGTTGAAGCATCTGGATCATCAGTGACAACATAAGCTGTCACTTCTCTTGGTACAGTAGAAGACATCGTTTGTTCAGAACTTTCGCTATATGCATCGTAGTCGGAGAAAGAGTCATCTCCTGAATGAAAAACAGGAAGATAACCTGAAGAATCTTGAGGAAGATTCCTTTGACCGATTGTATTTCGGCTTTGAAAACGGGTATATCGAAATACTCCTTCAGAGGATTCTTGGAGTAAGTCTAAATACCGTTGGCTTGGTTTACGGAGTCTACCGTGCTTAGAGCATCTTTTACCTCCAGTGTCTTTGGAAGTCATGTTAACAGAAGCATACAAGACTTCGTCTTCATCTGACATAGGTTCAGTTTTAGCAAAAGTCAAACGATCGAAAACAGATCGTTTTGTTGTTTGACAGCAACATTGAATAATGACTTTGTGATTGCAGTGAAGATCAGATGGTTGAACTGGAAGTGTTGAGACATTGTCCCGTTTTTGTCTTAGATGTTCTCGAAGATCAACAACAGGACGAAGAAAGCTTTGAGGGATCTGTTCTTTGATAACATTCGAAACATGATTCCGATTCTTCAAATGTTTAGTCCCTTGAGTATACAGGTAAGTGCTCACTTCATTGGCATAAGTGTCAGGTTTTTTAACCTTGGAGATTTGTTTCTGATGATGTTTGATCTTCGGCATCGGCTGTTTACGTTTTACCGATGTAGGTCGGTTGAGATAAGTTCTGAGATCAGCAAATTCACCCCCAGGAGTTTCTGTTTGAGACACTAACAGTTTTTCCTGTCTGGAACGGGAAATTTTGAGAGTTGGGAGGTCTTGGAATTCTGCTATTGGAGTAGGCAAAATACCTCTTTGATTAGTACAAGTGCTCTTGTTATAAAGGAAAGAAGAATCCTTGTTTGAAAGAGTTCTAGTACTGATTGGTGCAAAGGCACATTCATATTGATCTTCTTCAGTAAAGACTGAAGAAGATTGAGAAAAGACCAAAGGGCCTTTTTCTTTGTTTGAGATGAAGGGTTAGCTAAAGAGCGTTTCCCTCTGTTTTCTTCCAAGTCATGGGACAAGAAAGTTTGAGAAAAGACCAACGGGCCTTTCCCTTTGTTTTGAAGAGAAAGAGGAATAGCCAAAGGACTACCCCCAGTGGATTGCGCAGGGGCAATAGGGTGTTTGGGAAGAGGAGTAGAGTCTCTTCCTTTGAGTTTAGCCAAAAGGCTGTCACTCTTGGATTGTGCAGGAATACTTTGCGCAGGATTTCTGGCCACAGAAGCTGTGGTTTGAACATCAGGAGTTCTTGCCACAGAGTGCTTAGGTTGCACTCTGGTTGTTGGAATGTTATTTTGCGCAGGAAGTTTAGCAGCCAATTGTGCCAGAGGCATAGGAGTTATATACTTAGCCATGGCAGCATACGAAGTCTTTTGTGCACTGGCCATAGCAGACTGCACAACAGTGGCAGAAACAGATTGTGCACTGGATTTGGTAACAGAAGCACTGAACTGCGCAGCAGACTTGCTGGCAAATTGCGCAGAAGACTTGCTGGCTGTATTGACAGAATGCGCAGCAGTCTTTGGGATCCACTCTGAGTGCACTTTGCTTGTGGCAGCAGTGGTTGAAGTGCGAGGGGTGGTTTTGGATTTGATCATGGATTCATAGGCTGTCTGGTTGATTTTCACAACCAGTGTCTTCTGCGTATTTTCGATAGACGCTACGTCACATTGAGTTGTCACTTCCTCGTCGGAGGAGAAAGTCGTCCCCAGCAGAGTCGCCATTTTGTTTGCAAAAACAAAAGTATGAAACTTTATTGATACAAACTTTGTAAAAGATTAATTTGAATTCTGGGAATGGTACAACTTTAGGAATCCAATCTAGATGACGATTGCTTTATCCCTTGGACGATGTGAACTTTGAAGACGAAGCCTCTGAAGTTGAGAACAACTCTAAAATTGAAGGCAGAAAGCCTCGGAAGTTGAAGGCAAAAGCCTCGGAAGAATGCAGCAGCACTTGGGTAAGAACTCCTGAACTCTCTGATTTCTGATATCTGATTTTGAACTCTTGATCCCCTTTGAAATGAAGACTTGAAACTCTATTTATAGAGTTCTGGAAATAACTAACTTTCAGTTATTCTGGACTGCGCAGGATAATTTGCGCAGCAATTGGTTTGCGCAGCACTGGACTGCGCAGGCAGTTGCTGGATCATGGGTTAACTGTATGGGACACATGGCATCATTTGATTAAAATGTGCATGATCCTGCATAGACAGTTGCCACATAATGAGCAATTGATGGCATGAATGCCACATGTACTTTATCAGTTATGTTGGTAGAATGTGCAACCTGAACTGTGCAGACTTTAGTTTGCGCAGACTCAGACTGCGCAGGAATGGATTGCGCCATCATGGATTGCGCTGCCAACTGTTAGCCGCCCTCGAGCACTGTGCGGCGCAATAAACGAACAGTCTCCTCGTTCTCCGTGTTGTCAGCTGTCAGGAAGATTTGATTTGATTTAGGTAAAGATAACTTCTGCCACGTCAGCCTACGCAGTTGGGAACGTGCGCAAACCAACGTGCGCAATTCGATTGCTGCGCAATCTGTTGTCTGCGCAACTCATCAAAATGATGTATATCTTGATTCTCTGACTTTGTTGATTGATGCAACTTGATTTTTTAGGACCTACACTATAGATATGTGATCAAATCCTGTTACTACTCATGTGAATAGCTTGGGTCCCGCACCGTGTACGTGGGACCAAAGCCGTACCATTTTTTGATCATTGCATCTACCTAAGCCGATCACAATCTAGATGTATTTCATTATTGCACATGTCAGATTTAGGTTGTATTTCAGGATTCATGTTTGTGTTTCATGTTCAGGTTGTATTTCATGATTCAGGTTGTACTTCATGTTCAGGCTGTATTTCATGTTCAGGACTCTTACCATGTTTCATGTTTTACTTTCAGTATTTCCTGCTCAGTTTCATGTCTTGTCTCATTTCCTGTACTTATATATATTTTTCTTGTTTTTTGATTCTTACCATGATGTTCATGTTCATTTCCTTGGATATACTTAGCTCCGCTCCTGACTAGGATATGTTGCAGGTGCTTGCAGGATATTGTTCTACTCTATAGGCCAGAGCCCAGGATATTAGCTGAGCATGATGAGACTTAGCTTGAGGCTTCAGGTTTATACTACTTAGCTTTACTTTTAGATATTGACTTTAGAGTTCATAGCACTTTTCATTCCTGTTGATTCTGGTACATTATGATATATATAGATTTGTGGATTATGGTGATCTTTCTGGGAACGTTTTTAGATGCTGTGATTGTACACATTTATGTTTATCTGGTTAGATTTTCCTAGCTTGGTACAGCTTACTTCGTCGTGTCTAACGATGAAGGCTGGACGTGTCCGACTCGTCCGATTATTCGGGAGCGGGTCGTGACAATGGTGAAGGAGGTGGTGGCTGAGATGGGGGGGTTTGGCTGCTCCAGTAATGAGAGGGAGAGAGTGTGTGTGAGTTGTGTTTTGAGAGAAAGAGAGAGATGTATGTGTGTGTATATATATAATATAAAGAGAGAGAGAGTGAGATATTTGAGAGAGGGGGGTTAGCTGTAAAGGAGAGGGGAGTTGGGGTGAGGTATGTGTGTGTTGGTGTTTTAATAGGAGAGAGAGAAAAATAATGTGTGTGTATTATAGAAAGAGAGTGAGAGAGTGAGAATAGAGAGGTACTTGAGAGAGAGGGAATAGAGAGAGAGTGTAGGTCGGCCATAAAAAAGGGGGGGTGTTTCGGCTAGTATGGTGGAGGGGTGAGGTGGTGTGTGAGTGTGTTTGTTATAGGAGAGAGAGAGAGAGAGTGATATTTATTATAATATATATATATGTGTGTGTGTATATATATTTATATAGATATTTGTAAAGTAAAGAGAGGAAAATAAATTTTCAAAATAGGAAAAATAGGAAAATTATGTGGAGTATTTGGACAGTCATGGGAGAACAATATGGAGCTTGGGTTCGGGTTCGGTCGAGCCAGGTCGGGTCGAAATCGGACAGGGTGAAATAATGAAATTAAATACGTATTTATGATCACGGGTAAATGAATAACATGCGGGGACTCCAATAAATGGGACACAAGTTTCATGTGCGTAGTAGGCTTCATGTGGGCCAGGTCCATACTTTGGGTCGACTAGGTTGGATCGATGTCGGGTCCTGAAATTAAATTGAAAATTAAATCAGGTTTTACGGTAGATAATTAATCGGCCTAAATTGACCCGAAAATTTTGCGAAGAAAATAAAGCACAAAATGGAGTGTCTGAGTGGGACACAAAGCTCATGGTGAAGAGCGTCTCGAGTAGATCATTCATGAGGAGTTGGTTCTGAGAAAATGACTGGTCTGGTGCTCCTAAATTAAAAGTCACGGTGACGTGCAAACGAAGATCAAAGATAAAAGTGGGAATAATTATTTATTGATTAATTGGTCTAAGTTGACTCGAAGTTGCACGATACAAAAAGAGCACAAGGGAACGAATTTAAGTGGGACATGATATATCAAAACGAAGATAATCTTGTCTACTTCAAAACTCGTGAAGAGAGTTTACAGAGATTGGTATCTCTGACGCTCCAGAAGTCAAAGTCACGGGAAAGAACATTAATGATCAAAATAAGTTAAATAATAAAATAATTATAGAAAATAATTTATTTAGAAAATTTACAATAATCCTGAAATTCAGGGGGCTTACATCATACCCACCTTACAAAAAATTCGTCCTCGAAATTAAAAATCATCCCCTAGGTCAAACTATAACGTGTAGCTGCTTTGGCTACGATACTCAAACTGCTACCCTTGTAATCATCTCTTCTATTTATCTTTACAATCTTTTTGGTTTGGGTTCAACAAAGGTCCTTCTATCATAACTACGTCTATATTCTTTAGAATCTTTCATACTAACATGAAACATTTATGTATACCCTAAACTATAAGTCATTCTCTAGGTATGTCTATAAACCTACGATGCTTAATCATCAACCATATTTTTAACCTCAATTGTAAATACTGGATTTCCTTATCGTATCCTAAGTATCCATATTCTATCAATCCACAGTTCCTTTGTATCATTTGTCGTCAATCCTTTCCTACAGCTTCTCCTTGAAATCATACGTTCAATTCTTATTCTTGGCGTAGACCCTTCTTCTTTTTACTCAACAAGTCCTCCGAATATAAATCCTCGATTTCAAAATTCCCAATTTTAATTACCAATGTACATATGTCTCTGTCTTGTTCATTGTCTTTTTAACTGATATTTTTTCGATCTCGTACGCAATACGATAACTCATTCTAACTTATTCTATATCAATCCACATATCGATCTACCCTCTAGTCACATGTAATCAGCTTTAGATAACCAACCAAAATTCTACAAATGCTAAATCCTCAATTTGTAAGTACATGATTCGGATCCTCATTCTGTAATCACAATAATATAATATCTCATTGTTCCAGCTTAGATACCCTATCATCCAGTCATACTATCAATACAATCGTTCCTAATGGTTTCCAAGTCTACTACAGTTAGTCACCCATACTTATCCTATAAACTTAATCTAACCAATCCCTAGGAAAAGTATTTATCACAATCACACAATACATTTATAGTTATACTACAGAATCAGTTAACAAGGTTTGACTATTTCGGTCGTCTATCAAATAGAAGGTAACAAGGCCTAAGACTGGGTCAAGCAATCCATAACAGTGTCCAAACAAGTTAAAGGTCAAGCAAGACAGGAACGTTTATCGAAAAATCTCCAAGAATGGTATGAAGACAACAAGATACATAACGAGAAGAATTACCCAAGAGGTTAACAAAGAAGAGTTTAGTCAAGTCATAGAAAAGATGGAACACAAAAATAATTATGTCCAAAAGATAACGCGAAAGCAATCCTGTTGGGGAGTCCTAGAGAACCAGTAGTCCTAGTTGTAGATGTAGATATGACAAAGTCAATCAAGACGGGGAAGAATGATAATAAGAATTTATTCTTGCTCATTCGGTCATAACGAAGTGAACCAAGTTGAGATATGATCTGATAACCATACACGTCTTCCTGAAATCATGTTGCCAGAATTTTTGCCACACCAGTAAGCTTATATGCAATAAACGATAGAGTCATAACTATGGTATACACCCTAAAATCATGTCATCTAGAATCCTCGCCACGCCAACCGGTATGGCTGCGAGAAAATCTAAATTCTATGAATATGATAGTATATCCAAAATCAGGCTCTATGTTTTTGTCATACCAGCTAATATGGCTGCGATAAATTCTAAACTCCATAATGAAGCAGACGTTTACCTTATCAGGATATATCATAATTCAATCCACAAAATTTATCACGATGAAAGATCAAAGTCAACAACGAAAATCAGGAATTAAATTCAACAACGAATTTAAGGAAGAGCAAATGGAAATAAGTGGAAACAGATTTCAAGGTAGGATTAGAGTGAGATCCTCAGGGGTCATCCCAAGGGTACAAACTTAGTCAAAATTGTAACCCACTGAATTTCAAACAAGATACTAAATACAGTTAACGGTCCTATACTGTGACGAGTTCTCCTATGTTGCAATCCTAGAAATCCTCTAGGTGTTCTAAATGTTGTCCTAGTGTTATCAAATTGTCCTAGATCCTAATTACAGGCATATTTGGTACAATAACGTAACCAAACAACTTAAGTCTGGACCTGCATGGGCCACCAAAAAAATATGTCACAACCCGATACCCAAATTGTTGGGCCGGGCCGAGCCATGTCC